>OX123201.2:61876958-62052322 GCA_944739405.2 Euclidia mi | reverse complement strand
TAAGATTACTTAGATAATGTCCGTGTGGTGGCGGATTAAGAATACGGATTGTCACCATATCTATATCATCCCATGGGTGTCGTAAGAGCCGACAGAGGGAGCACATTATGCAGAGAACAGCACTGTAAGGGCCTTATCATACTAGCGGTTTGGGAGCGGTTGCGGGGCGGAGCGGACGCGCAGCGAATGCGTCGCGAACACGCCGCGGCTGCGCAGCGAAGACGCCGCGGACGCGTGGCGAATACGTTACGTTTTCGTCGCGTGTTTGTAGCAAATTATCGACGTACAGTAAATCCAGTAACTGTACAGTGTATGTCCAGTAACTGGATGTACTGTACGTTGATAATTTGCTACAAACACGCGACGAAAACGTAACGTATTCGCCACACGTCCGCGGCGTTTTCGCTGCACAGCCGCGGCGTCTTCGCTGCGCAGCCGCGGCGTGTTCGCGACGCATTCGCTGCGCGTCCGCTCCGCCCCGCAACCGCTCCCAAACCGCTAGTATGATAAGGCCCTTAGAGAAGGAAAACTTGATACAAACCCTATACCAACCCGTTTGGCCAGCGTGGTATAGTAGGCCAATTCCTCCATTCAAAGGGGAGGCCTAGTCCAACAGTGGACTATTAAAGGCTGATGATGAAGTAAGATTAGCAATTCATAGACTAGATTTAGGTTACGATGGGGCTGGCATGGTCTAATTAAATAAATAAAGACTAAAAGCCTCTAAATAATTACATATAATAAAAAAAGAACTTCAAGGCTTATTTTGTTCCACATATGTGTTTATCATTGCATAGGGTTCCCACCAAGAACTTAGGGTCACAAGCCAACCTCACCTGCAAGTGGTGCACCTGCCGATCAACGGACGAGGCTCTGGCAAACAAAATATCCCGATAAGCGGCAATAGGCTCGCCACCTATTACGTGGGATCAAAACACTGGCGAAAAGTGGGCGTTTAATATGCCTCTGCCTATCCCTTCGGGGAAACAGGCGTGAGTCTATGTATGTATGTATGTGTTTATTTTCAGGTTCAAAGGTAGCCTTAAAAAATTCCATCCGAACAAGGATACAGACAAAACTAGTTATTAAATATACAATTAGCTTAAATAAGGCAGTACCTTATATACATTTTTGCAAGGTAAACAGTAGAATGACAGGAAGTGATCTTGACGGGTTAAACTTAGAATTTTGATGATTTATTGATATAATACTACTAAGAAGTTAAATGATTAACATTCATAGAATATAAAAACCTCATTCATTGTCTCCCCAGCTTAAAAATAAATTACATTCCCGTACTAACCCCTTTTTAGGGTTCCGTAGTCCACTAGGAACCCTTATAGTTTCGTCATGTCCGTCCGTCTGTCCGTCCGCAGCCTAGCTCAAAGACGCCTGGTGCTAGAAAACTGATATTTGACATGAATATAGACATACGATATTGCAACAAAACTGTAGAATAAAATTTAAGAAAATAATTTTTTTAAGGGTATCTCCCCTACATATATATTGGGGTTGAATTTTTTTTTGGTTGAGTACCCCATTGTGTAGGGTATCATTGGATAGGTTTTAAAAAAATATTATTAGTTTGCTCAAATCATTTTTCGATCAAGTGATTGGTTTTTCAAATATCAAGCTTTGAAGTGAAAAAAATTGTTAGACTCAAGTGTCCCCCCCCTCTGCCGGCTAAACTATTAATTTGGAAGAAGTGAAAAAAATCACAAATGTAGTACATATAACGAATTTAAAAGGAAAACTATCACGGCTAAGTAGACATCACTAGTTTACGAGTAATCGTCGGTTAACTTATAAATACCTATTTCTGTGAGTTTACATTGGGAGCGCTGGCTTAATCTTAAAGATGTTAGTCCCATGTGAAACAGAAGTTATTATCAATAATGGCCATTATGGGCAACTACGGAACCCTACATTGCGCGTGGCCTGACACGCACTTGGCCCGTTTTTTTTTTTAAGTTGATAATTATCATATCTGCAAGTCTTGGATGCAAAATTGCAAACCGAGATAACGCTAGGACGATGATGATTATTTCACTAACCTTCATCTTCCATTTCAACCCTTAGGGCCGGCGCACATATGGTGAAGGGCAGTGAAAAGCATTTTTTCACCGACAACCTATTAAATAATTAACATTATTCTCATTTCGAACAATGTTCATAATAATTTAACATAACATGCGCCTGAGCACACAAACAACAATTATTGTATTAAGTACTCCACTGCGCTTCGCTATATCTGCGCCGGCCGTAATAAGTTTTATCATCAGTATAATTATATAAAATTCTTGCGTTACTGACTAACTGACAGCAACACACACCCAAAAGTATTAGGCACAAGACGCTGAAATTTAGCATGTACATATGTTCCTTGTGGACCGTAGGGGTACATTAAAACGGCATTTGCCGAAATTTCCACGGGATCGGACAGAAACGGTTAAATTAAAAATATGTTTAGGCGTAGCGGCGGGAATACATTATCAAAGCACCCTGTGTATTTCTCTACGCTTTGGAATATACATACTTTGTATTTATAATATTAGTGCCTACAATAACTACCAGAGGTGCCTACAGCGGTATTCACCGCAATGCAAACTAATGCAACTGCTAGTTCAGTCGTAGCAATAATATTGTATCGTTATCATAGCGTTATACTGATTGCGATTTAAACCGGACATTTAAAATACTATCCAGAGATTTGACAGAAGAATAGCTTTTTCACTTTACAAATATCGTAATTGGTTTTAGAGCTATGTTGCAGATACTTACCTACGTTGACGTTGTATGTGGTACAACGATGTTACAAGTAAAAAGAAGTAGATATGTTATAGGCGTACCAAAAGCAGGACGCTTAACATAAGCCAGTTGGCAAGTCTGACATATGTGTGTGACGTCACGAGCCGGCGTCAGAGTGAAACTGACAAATTTTGTCAACCGGAATTAAAATAAAATATGGAGTTATCGATGTGTGCGTTAGTGTACCGTTTCTACGGATTGATTACTACGTAGGTAACGTATCTATGACTTTTCTAATATCATTGATGTGGTATATTTCAGATGAAGGCCTTGATGGTGGTGGCGGACAGCAAGCTGGTGCAGACGCAGGTCGTCGACGGTCTCAAGTCCACGCACGTCAGGACCTTCACGCCTGATATGCTCACCGTGGTCAGTGTTTATATATATACCTCTGTTTCATTCGCCTGTCACTGTCCACTGCTGGATATAGTCTTCTCCAATGGCACGCCACTGAGCCTGACTTTGGGCTTTTCGTGTTCAGTGGCTGCCAGCCACTTTGTGTAAATCGTCACTCAACCTATCCGGAGGGCGGCATACACTTTTGCCAAGGCGCGGTCTTATATTAGATCACATTAACTGATCAGGCCCAAAGCCAGATTTAGACTGGAGCGAAATATTTTTCAACGTCTCCTTAGGCTGCCTTAAAACTCCAAGAATATTAGGCGCTGCACTACAGCGACTTTTGTCCACGGTAATGTTATCTATGTTCAGATTTTCGACGATTGGAGCGATTGCTCAGTGAGACATATGAATGGGCCGACCTTACATATTTATACGTTATGTAGAAAAGATTTTATAGATGTTGCCAGCAGACTCCAACCAAAATTAGGCATTGGTATCCATAATCAAATTTTAAAGTTACTTGCTATAACCATCGTCAATATATCGTTTTCGTTTCTTTGTAGCCAAGAACCACGTTTTCCGACACCGAGCAGGATCTATAATTCCAAGACTTACTTTGATTTAATACCAAAAATCCAGCCATAAAACTTAATTTATAATTGAATGCAAAAATTTCATCTCATTAACTAAACAAATCACATCTCCGCAACGCTAATTGAGCTAAGTTAAGAGGTAATTAACACTATAAACGAAAAGAAAGCCAGCTTGATGACGTTAAAGAAGTCTTAAATGCAAATAAAATATCTAATAGAAATTTTAAGATGCCTCAAAAGTAAATTAACATTAGCACAGGATATGCTTAGTAATAAAATTATAGTTCATCAATAGTAGCGGTAATAGGTACTAATTATACCCACTATATACGAATTTAAACTTTCGTGGTCATTTAAAATTATACTAATATGCAAAAGTCAAAGTTCCCACGAGAAGTAATGTGTAGAGAATATGCTTTATTTTCCTAAAATCACAGTTCCTGTGCCTTTTGTCGCGAAGTGGTTTAAAAAGACAACTACGAATAAACCTTGTGTGGTTCGATTTTGAAAACATCCGATCAACGGACACAAAGGAAATGAGACGAAGCAACCACATAAATCACCACTTCATTAACAACTGTCTCCGTAGTCCAGTGGATAGCGTATGCGACTGCTCATCGGCGGCTCCGGGTTCGATTCTCGGGTCGGGTTACTGGGTTTTTTCAAATACTCAGTAGCAGCCCCGAGACTGGTGATGTGCCTGGTAACGGCAATAGGCTCGCCCCAAATTACGTGGGATGGGACCTAAAAATTTATGGCGAAATGTGGGTGTAATATTCACACCTCTGCCTATTCCTTCGGGGATACAGGCGTGAGACTATAATATATATTAACAATTAATTAAACATCATCTGTACAGTCGTTGCAATTTATTTGTTGGAGTCAGTACTGGTTTTAATCAATAACAAGGTCTCAATTTAGGTGGTGATACCAACATGCACTAAATCATTTATGATATGTCATACCAGCGCCATTCCTGTATGCTTTTATTTGACTCGCCTGGTTTGAATTACTTTTTTCGTTCCTTTACGATACTATTATTGTCTGTCAAACTCATAGTTTGAGTTTGAGAGACTGTACTGAGCGTCTCGATCTATTAGTATAAATTTATATTTTTAACATCAGGACTCAAAACGGCACTCTTAAACGGAACCCTTATGGTGCCGTTTTGCCTTTTGAGGTGAGGAATCCTTGATCTATGCAGGTCTTATATACTATTATAATGATGACTTTTCTGTTTTGCAGGAGACTACAGCAGAGGGCTGGGACGACAAGTGCGTGCGAGTGTACGACGCTGTGGCGTGACGATACACTCCACTCTCTCCGTCTCTCTCTGTACCCATTCTAGTTACTATTTACTACCGAGTGCGGGCTTAGTACAATATATTTAAATTAATTGTATATACGTTTGTTAAAGGCATTTGAAATGCTCTGTAAATAAATATTTTTTACGACTTTTGTTAGCGAAAGGTGTGTTTCCTTTCCCGAAGACAATATATGTGTTTTATTTCAGCTCAACCAGATTTGACAAAATAGGCGCGATTTATTTCATTCATATGATGGGTTTTACCAGTTTTGGAAACCCTTTCTTGCCCACATAAGGAAAACAAAAACCGATATTTTTGCAAGTTTAGAAAATCCTCTCGGTCCCAAGTAGGATATTGTTGCCCGAGCCGAACTTAGCGATCTCCTGAATTCAGACTCATCTTTTAATCTGTTTTTCCTCCTAGCGTTATCCCAGTTATCTACAACCGAGGGTCCGTCTAACCGGATCTGACTAAATATTAGCTTTCCCATAGAGCAACTACCTGTCTAAACACAGCAACCCAAAGGGGGAGCGATATTCCATGTATGAGACTAGCGCTAGTTTTTATTCAGAGGTACTGACTCCCTATAACGACTGTCAAAGATCTTCATGACAACTAGGACCGTCACGGCTTAACGTGCTCTCCGAAGCACTGGGCAATCGATAATAAACACTGCAATGGGTACGCACATAACTGCCTAAAAGTCAGTGGTTCGCGCCGTGAATTCGAACCCGATACCCTCTACATACATAGCAGTCTGTGGTATCGCAAATATCTTTCAATTTAAAAATAGCTGAAAATTATAGCTAGATCTGTATATCGCTCCTGAAATCCTCAGCACACTAAATTTCATGAAAATCGTTGGAGCCGCAAACGCCAATATATGTATAAAAATTGTTCGTTTAAAGTTTTTACCGAACAAGTTACTCTGGATCTCGGTAGGTGTGTTTCTGTTACAATGTGAAACTACACCAGTCATTGATTGGTGTTAAAGGCTACAGTTTTAGACGCCTGGCATAAAACATGTAGTGATACTACGCGTACCAACAAGCCTGGCCGGTGTAGATGTACAATGCTGTTGTGAAGCAAATCGGGAGGGGTCTATGTCCAGTAGAGGAATGTAAAATGCTTTATGATAAAACCATGCGATTAATATCTGGTTGACTGGCAACTACTATCTACATAACGTACGGCTGGCCCTATTTTTTAAGGTTCCGTAGTCCACAAGGATCCTTATAGTTTCATCATGTCCGTCCGTCTGTCCGTCCGCAGCCTAGCTCAAAGACGCCTGGTGCTAGAAAGCTGATATTTGACATGAATATAGAAATAAGATATTGCAACAAAACTGTAGAATAAAATTTAGGAAAATATTTTTTTTAAGGGTATCTCCCCTACATATATAGTGGGGTTGAATTTTTTTTGGTTGAGTACCCCATCATGTGGGGTATCATTGGATAGGTTTAAAAAAAATATTATTAGTTTGCTCAAATCACTTTTCGATCAAGTGATTGGTTTGTCAAATATCAAGCTTAGAAGTGAAAAAAATTGTTAGACTCAAGTGTCCCCCCCCCCCCTGCCGGCTAAACTATTAATTTGTAAGAGGTGAAAAAAATCGCTAATGTAGTACATATAACGAATTTAAAAGGAAAACTATCACGGCTAAGTAGATATCACTAGTACACGAGTAATCGTCGGTTAACTTATAAATACCTATTTCTGTGAGTTTACATTGGGCGCGCTGGCTTAATCTTAAAGATATACGTACTTTGGTATGTAATGTACTACGGTACTACGTATGTATAGTAGTAGTATATGTTGGAAACCACATTTTATGTTTACAATACATAACTGGATACATACCTAGTATTTTTCTAAACAAAACTTAGGTTCTTATAATAGTGTTATTAAAATTATTTTTTCAGCAAAATAAACAGTCGGATTTGTTGTACATTAATACCCTTTACAGCAAGTCATTATGGGCAACTACGGAACCCTACATTGCGCGTGGCCCGACACGCACTTGGCCGGTTTTTATTTTTATAGTAGTAGGTGGCAAACGAGCAGACTGCTGTTACTTTACGTCGATTTTCTGAGAGAGAGTAGTACTTCCCCGGTCGAGCCGGCCCATTCATGCTGAAATCAGTAAGGCTCTACTACCTTACCCTTACCCTAGGAAAAGGACAACAATGGAGAACTCACCTTCTCCAAAACACTTTGCTTATCCTTGTTCTCTGTTCTTTCTACACATAAGAGAACTGAGTATAGGTACATATCACATCATAATCCAGCGCACTCCTTTGCCAAAACTAAAACAACAGAAAGAATATATGTTACTTTACGTTGGGCTTCTCTTAACCTCTGTGACCTGTGTGCCCCAGGATGGCTCCACTAAGTAGGTACTTATGAGAAATTTGTCAATTAAATATTCATTTTGAAATGGCATTGGTTTTGCCTGCTAACACTAATTAATAACGTTGCATTCTATCGACATGCTATATGATTACATGAAGGCGTCAATACATACACCCAAAATAGTTTTGTAAGAGCTATGACCCAAAAATCACCGCAGTTTTCTCGTCTATCCTAAATGGCGGAATAACATGAATCTATCACAGTGTGGTAAGTCAGGCGCACATCAGTAGGTGCTTAGGTAGCAACTACAGACCGCGAGCCGATAGTGAGAAAATAAAAAGGAATATCAGCTTTATCATCATTCGCGATTTATGCTAGAATTAATTGATAAGACAGCCAATTGCACCTACATATATGGGGAGTGGCTTAAGCAATTGGTAAAACCAAATATATATCATCATCATATATATATCATCATCATCGTCCTAGCGTTATCCCAGTTGCATCCAAGACTACACTTGAAGCAAGGGGTCCGCTTACTAGTCTTACCAGATATGACAGAATATCGGCTTTTCTACAGAGCGACTGACGTCAGACCTCCACAACCCAAACCAAATTATATCATTAGCATTATTATACGGCTAAACACGATTTGAAATAATGTAGTGCTTCAATCTACTCATATCTTATGTCACCGACAGTGGAGTGAACGCAGCCAAGTTGTCAATATATAATGGTAGATAAGGGGTTAATCAGCCGATAACCATGGCATATGATACCACCATGACTCGCCTGGATACGCGAGCCATTTACTTCCAAGAACTTTGATATTATCAGACAGTTTTCAGCGACATGCAACTACGTGTCGGTACTCGGTAGTGCGGTCACACGGTAGTTAGTGTGGTTGTCCAGCTATGGTTATACGCTTAAATAATATACCACGAGCACCACGCCTCGCATTTCTTTTCATACTTAGTTAGAAGCGGCAAACGAGACGTCGGATCGCCTGATAAGCGATCACACCCGCCCATGGACACAAGCAAAACCACTGGAGTCACAATTGTGTTGCCACCCCTTGGGGTTGGGAAAAGGGATAGGATGAGAAGTGTAGTGAGGGAGAAGGAATCACTCATCGAACGAAACGCAACAGTTTAGGTACTGTTACTTTACGTTGATTATCTGTGGGTATTAATACAAGAATAAAAGTGTAAAATATATTTTTTCACAAAAAATATATTTGTAGCGGCAAGCTACATAACACATATCACATGAGCGCCATCTACCCAATGACGACGGAACTACTAACACAGACTACTGTGCGTTATGTAGCTTGCCGCTACAAATATATTTTTTGTGAAAAAATATATTTTACAATTTACCCAAAATAATATTCCTACAGTCTTTTGGGACTATATAGTGTACTCACACGCATTCATGCGTATGAATGCGTATGAATAATGGCCGCACGCTCGCACTCACAGGGAAAGTTCCATGGTGTCTGGCTAGACGAATGGCCCTTCGGATTGGTCTGGCTGCTTAGGAAGGGTCTTAAAATAGTATCTAAAGTGACATATATCAAATTTAGCTTTGCTAAAATGACGTAGTTTACATCATTTTTAAGTAACTTTCAAGGCGTCTGGCAGAAGTAATGGCCCACGGAAAGTGTCTGGCAATAATGAATTTAAATTTTAGACAGTATTTTTAAACACATATTTGAATACCAGCTTTGATACTTTAACGTAAGTAAGTATGTTCTTTTGGTACCTTTATTTCGCGCTACCTGTGAAATGGCCCGGCTTTCAAGCTAGTGGGTCGGCATACTTCTTAACAAGATTTTAGACTAATTATCCTCAAAATTTCAGCTTTGCTAAAATGACGTAGGTCTGGCGGCTCTGGGATCTTGGACTAACACGTAATACAGTAGCTAACTTATCTGTATGGTGGTAAGACTCATAAAGTCGTACGGCAGCGATGTCTTCTTATCAACCATAGCCTAACAACAGACTTATTTATCTCTGGTATCAGGTTTGAATCACCGATTTACTGTGAAACCCATTGATATTATAAATAAGTTTATACATGGCTCTACTTTCTGAACAGGCATTTTTTTTCAATGCTCAACTATGTTAATATGCATTTAAACTTACTATATTTTTTTTTTATTTGTATGACTTTCTGACGTATCCAAAAAATTTAAACATTTTATGGAAATAAACATATTTGAGTTTGAGTTTGAGTTTATAAATCTATGGTGGAATCTAAAATTTTGTCACCAAAGTACTGTAACTTGGATGACAGCCTAGTTTAGTGTGGTATTATAAGCTGTAATTAAAGTAATAGTTAGGAAGAAGCAGGTTTACCCACTATAGTTATGTGACGCTAAGGCATATAATTAGAGAAGTAGAGGGTATTCACAAATTACAGAGTAGGTACGACACGCAGCCTTCGATTACAACTGAAGGTAACTATTGTTCAAATTCAACGAACTGATGATAATTTATGAATCAAGAGTTATTCGTGGTATGAAATCAGCGATAAAACTCAGAACAAACTTTTATGTACCTACTGATTTAGTTATATCAGGATAAATATGATATGCAATTATCTTTAATTAACAAACCCGTTGTACTAGTGCTTTGTTTTCTTTGCCCCTGAATACATCATAATATCTGGATGCCCGGGAAATACATATATTAGTAGTATATTAGATTTAAGGTCATAGGTGTAATTATACCTAGCTACAAGCCAAGTAAATAGCATTTTCCTTGGAACCTGGTTAAGAAAATTCTTTATTGAGGATCATATATACTAATTTAATGCAATTTGTATACGCTATAAGTATATGTTAACGCCTACATACAATCGAATAGCATAGCGATAAGAACCAAGTGCTTCATACGAGTATGTTACACGTAATACGTGTACAGCTGTCCACCGCGCTACGTTTGGTTGGTCTAATTTTTAAAGGCGCTTAAACATCATACATCACGAATCTTCTATGTAAATTTATTACGCATAGCTCTCCTCTTCCATTATTTTTTAAATATCACTCCGCGCAAGTGATATATTATGTATTGCAGGAGAAGTTACAAACATCCTATCAGCAAACACAAAGCACACCCAGACTCAAAATAACAGTAAGTACATAGACCTCACAGTGCGTTGGCGCATACGCAGACGAACGGAACCTTTGACTCGATGAAATGTGTATCTAAACTTGTTAAAGTGCTTAAGAAACGTGATTTTTTAGCCCTACCACCAATACAGGACGTGGCTACTGTTGAAAAGAGCTGGCAAGAAACTCAACAGGAACTTGATACATTGTAAAACGACACCTGAACCACTTCACCGTACGACTATAGTGCTTTTCTTAACTCATGGTTGCCTCCTCCCGTGTGCACGAGGCACAGATTCGCAGCTCTCAGTGCAAATGGTAAAAGTTATATTTAAAATTTTTCGTGAAGAACTTATCCCACCAAAACATTTTCATGTGAAATTTCAATGTACTTTCAAAGGTATGTGCGGATTAAATTGTTTATGATTATTTGCTTAATTGAAGGAAAACATCGTGAGTAAATCTGCATGTCTAAAAGTTCTCCTTATTGTTCTCGATAGACATGTGAAATATGGGAAATTAGCCAACCCGGGCCTGACCATCATGGTAGAATATGGACTTACCCTTCTCAGAGTGAGAAGATAGGCAAATAATAAATTTTATCTTATACTAATCTTATACTAATATATAAAGCTGAAGAGTTTGTTTGTTTGGTTGAACGCGCTAATCTCAGGAACTACTGGTCCAATTTGAAAAAATATTTCAGAGCGGAGCAGTAGCATTAAATAATGCGGGTGTAACCGCGGGCTTATCTAGTATATCAATAAAATGCCTGTCTGTTCTAGAAATGATCTGCTTGGGTATGCACGGGCACTGCACGTATAGTATAACGAGGACGTCATGATGACAATCATTACCAATATCTGTATGATTATGCTATCAGCACACACACATACACCCTCACATGTGTGTCACCCACACACACATACATACGTGCCAATAATATCAATACACATACGTGTCCTGCATACACCACACTTGTCACTTTTTTCTCTACTACTACTTTTAAAATAGCTGTCTGTCCATTCAAGATTGAAAAAGGTTAATAAGTAATATCAATTATATATGGGTTTACGAGGACGAACTAGTGATTGATAGTGTGATTGTTCATATATTTCTAGCTTTTCTTCTTCTTTTTCTTGCGACTTTGCGTCTACCTCAGGTGTAGAAAGAAAGAAAGAAAGAAAACATATTTATTCTGCTTCACAATACATAACAAAATAAACAAAACATAAAAAATATAGAAGAAATATTAAGGAATACAGAATTGGATCCTAACTCAGCATTGAGCCATCTTGCTGGTTTGCGAGAAATAGATACATATAAATACTAGTACTGTAGAAGTTTTAGGCTTTCGGAGGCCTTCAAAAATCTTGTCATGCGACTAAAATCGGGACAGAAGACTTTAATTGCCCTTCGAAGCAAGGTAGCACGCTGATATAAAAGCTTTCACCCATCCAAGTAGTAGCCTCTGCAAGCGTAGGTTAACTTTGCCGATCTATTACGAATATATTACGTCACACAATGGGCTTTACATAATGTACATTAGTTTCCCACATTCGTTCATTTATTTGTGCAAGCCATTATGGATAAATGGATTATGTCGACTACTGCAATATTAGTTTTCGAGATGATACATGAAGGAAAGTCGATATCGTCGCCATTGTTTTAAGTGCGGAGGCCGAATCTTATCTTAATATATAAAATTGCGTTACTGACTGACTGACAGACACGCTACAACCGAAACTATTGGGCGCAGGAAGCTGAAACTTGGCATGTATGTTCCTTGGGGACCGTAGGGGTGCACTAAGAAGGGATTTCCCGAAATTCCGACGGGATCGGCCAAAACGGGTAAATTAAAAAAATGCAGGCGGAGCTGCGGGCGCCCTCTAGTACTAATATATAAAGCTGAAGAGTTCGTTTGCTTGCTTGAACGGGCTAATTTCAGGAACTACTGGTCCGATTTCAAAAATTCTTTCAGTGTTAGATAGCCCATTTATCGAGGAAGGCTATATGCTATATATATAACATCACGCAATGGGCTACGGGAGCGGAGCAGTAGCCTTAAATAATGCGGGTGTAACCGCGGGCTCATCAAGTAGGTACATCATAATATGGGCGTCTTAAATACTGCCCCCACCAAGCTCCAAACGAATTTCCTTGTTCTATGTTTCTTGGCTTGAAGCTGAAGGAAAACTGCAACTAGGGTTTTCCAGCGTAAAAAAGGAAAATCTTAAGTTTTCAAATATTGTAAAAGAAATTAAAGTAATGATGCGTGGTGTGCCTAGTTCTCGTGAACAAAGACACGGGCAACAACTAGTGCCATATTATATTCGTTCTCACTTACTATCTTTGATAAGTGAAACGGAGGTGCAGTTACAATCAGGTAGAAGTGTCTAGAATTACCGTAGCCAGGCAGGAAGGTGTATCAGAAGTGCGCAGTGGAAGATGTAATACATCTACCTGACCACGATAGACAATGATCCAGACACAATGCACTGCGTTGCACAGCGATGAATTATAATCATAACTACACTTAATATTAATAAAATGTCTTACCAACTCTTAGTGATGTTCTTGAGTGGAGTCCTGGAGGCAAGCTAGATACACACAAGACTAAAATTGGCCAACATTAGCAAGTGAATTATCTTTACTTTACCAGACTCTAACGCAGCGTCTTCAATGCACGATGCAAGTTCACAGGATTCTCAATTTCTCCTTGCAAATGTCAATGAATAGTTCACAATCAATTTACCGTTGCCAGCACTAGATCAGGCGGCGTTCAAAGCGGTTTACTCAATTTAATTTAATTCGCGTTAATTCAAAAGGCGATATTTTACGTACGAGACGACAACGTGGTAAATTTTCAACGCGGGAAGAGACCGAAGTGACAGTTCAGTGTGACCATTGTCAGAAATTTTCAATAAACTAAACAAAATGTTACTCAATCGATCTAATCGATTTGACTTATAATAAAAACTAATTCTATTTCAAACATCCACCCGCCCCGGACCGGCCTACCGGTCCGCTAATCAGTTGGTAGACGTGACAATGTTGCAACCGCTCTCCTCAGAATCGAACCGTCCACCAAGACCTCAGCAAATCGGGGAACTCCATCAGCCCCAGTTACCAAACGAAGGATGCGCCCCCTGCGCCATCTAAGTGGCGGAAGGTTAGCCTCCTTGATCAAAACGAGGTCACCAATCTTGGGTGGATCGGTCTTGTCGGTCCACTTAACGCGTTGCTGGAGTATGTGCAAATATTCCAAATTCCAGCGTTTCCAAAAGCTCTGAGTAATTTGGCGTACCAATTCAAAACGCGAGAGACGACCAGGTCTCGTATCAATATAGGGGTACTCAGGCAAGGCGACAAGTGGGCGACCAATCAAAAAATGGCCCGGCGTAAGGGCCTCCAAATCATTCGGATCTGAGGAGATCGGGCACAATGGCCGAGAGTTCAAAACGGCCTCAATCTTACAAAACACAGTTGCGAGTTCCTCAAATGTAAGGACAGATTCACCGATTGTCCTGCGCAAGTGTGTTTTGGCCGATTTTACGGCGGCCTCAAATATACCACCCCAGTGTGGACAATTTGGTGGGGAAAACAACCAATTTATCCCACGTCGGGCAAGCCTATCACCTATATCAGCTTTGTTTGTTTCAAGAAAATTAACAACATCATTCAGATAATTATAAGTGCCCTTGAAGTTAGTGCCGCAGTCAGAACGGATCAAGGAAGGCAGCCCTCTGCGGGATACAAATCTGTCAAATGTGCCTACAAACGCCTCGGTCGTAAGCGAGGAGACCAGTTCTAAGTGTACGGCCTTTGTGGAAAGACAAACAAAAACACACAAGTAGGCCTTGACAGTCTTGCTGTTTCGAAGTGTCGACGTTTTCACCAAAAAAGGACCAGCGAAGTCCGTGCCAACACCGTCAAACGTCCTGCTTTCAGTTACGCGATCTGCCGGTAAGTCCCCCATCAAGGGCTGCATGGTAGAAGCCTTGAGCTTATAGCAAGGGATGCAGCGAAAGACTACACTCCGAATAATTCTTCGGGCAGACAAAATCCAAAACTCGCGTTGCAAAATGGCCAACAAGGCATTACAACCAGCATGCGAATTTTTAAGGTGACGGTCAGTTACCAACAAGCGTACCAAATGACCGTCCTTAGGTAACAAAAGGGGGTGACGAGCCCCGTAAGGGAGGTTGGCGTTCTTGAGACGCCCTCCAACACGCAAGAGACCCGTATCGTCCAAAAAGGGGTTCAATTTAGATACAGCTCCCGACAATTTCGATTTCCCCGACTTGAGGATAGCAATCTCCTTCTCAAAGTGCGCCAATTGCACAGAACGAACCCAAAAGGTGAGAGACTCCTGTCGTTCCTGTGGTGAGAGAAACGGTGTCAGTCGTTTCTGTTGTGGGTGCCTAAAATTAAAAACAAAACGCTTTATCCAAGCAGTGACACCTAACAACTTGTCGAGGGAGCTGTAACGATTCAACAAAAAATCGGGGTCGAAGGCGCATTCTACCTTCTCAAGAGCGAGTGTTCGTAGACCCGGCAAATTAGAAGTATTCAAAACTGGCGTTCGAGGCCAATCAATTTCTGGTCGACTCAACCATTCCGGACCCCACCACAGCGAATGACCTATCAAACTAGGCGTCAAGCATCCGCGCGAGGCACAATCAGCGGGGTTGAGCTCACCTGGCACGTGTCTCCAAACAAGTTTGACTTCGGATTTCTGGATTTGGGAAACGCGATTAGCGACAAATACCTCCAAGGTGTGAACAGAAACCTTCAACCAACAAAGAACAATTTGGCTGTCTGTCCAGGCGTAGGTCCCATTAATACAAATGCTTTTACCCAAAGTGTTAGACACGTGGTTCAATAAGCGTACAAGTAGGGCTGCTCCCGAGAGCTCCAATTTCGGAATGGTCAGAGATGTCCGAAGGGGTGCAACCTTGCTCTTTGCCATGATCAGGGAAACTCTCACCTGACCTGAGGCACTGACTGTGCGCAAGTACACCACGGCCGCAAGACCACGTTCCGAGGCATCACAAAACCCGTGAAGGGTGGCCTTGTACTTCCCGGGAGGAAGGATGGGACGAGGCAAGGAGATCTCATTGACGGCAGGAAGTGAGGATACAAAAGAGGTCCACTCCTCAACAAGAGTGCCGTGTAGAGGTTCGTCCCAGGTCAATTCTGCTGTCCAAAGCTTCTGCAAGAAGCATTTTGCCCAAAATATAATTGGACAGATCCAACCGTTCGGATCAAAGGTTCTGGCGACAGTAGACAATACGAGACGTTTAGTCCAAGAACACGGCAATTTCAAGTCTACGTTATATATGTAAAGATGTCTTGGACTGGTCTGTACTGAACGCCGAGAACAGCCATCATGGCGGGGTTGTCAACAATCTCAAACAAATGTGGATCCTGCTGATGATCCTCTGGCAAGCCTTCCAAAAGCGCTGGTGAGTTGGAAATCCATTTGCGCAACTCATAACCAGCGGAGGCCAAAATACCTATCAATTCGTCCCGCAGGAGGATCGCCTCGTCCGCTGTGGACGCGCCCGAGCAAATGTCATCGACGTAAATATCGTCTTTCAAGATGGCGGAGGCTCGTGGGAAACGTAAGCCTTCGCGGTCTGCGAGCTCCCAAAGAGAACGTATTGCCAAGTAGGGGCTTGACCTTAACCCGTACGTATTCGTATTGAGCTCGTAGACGACCATGGGATCGCGGAGACTCTCTCCAAAGGATCAGCTGGAAGCGACGGTCATCAGGGTGGATAATAGTCTGCCTGAACATCATTTTTATGTCGGCCACAAAGACAACCTGATGTCGTCGGAAGCTGGTGATGACGTCACAAAGGTCCTTGACCAACTTGGGACCAGAATGCAAGCACTGGTTCAAGGATACGCCTGTTGAAGTCTGCGCAGAACCATCAAACACTGTGCGCAGCTTGCCAGTCGATGGCTTCAATACCGCATGATGCGGGAGAAAGTAATGCTCCACCGAACGCCAATCCAAATTTGACACTGACATGTGTCCCAATTGTTCATATTCTCTCATGAACTCAATATACTTCTGTCTGAGCTCCGGATCACGACCCATGCGACGCTCCATAGCCAACAATCTCTTTTCGGCTAAAGGTCGTGACTCACCAAGCGGCGGCCGAACAGACAGGAAGGGTAACCTCGTAATAATCCGACCAGAACGGAGTCGACCAGTGTTGTTCTGGAAGAACAGCTCGCACTCCTCATGTTCTGGATTCAAACGGGCAGCTTGAGGCGGCTCCTCTACCTCCCAAAACCTCTGAACCGCATCAGAGAGAGCGGAGCCTACAGCCAACAAATTATCAAGTTCAGGTGGAGGGGGGTCCCTAGGTACAGGTCCCATCAAAACAAATCCAAATATGGTCGGGATGGCAGTCAAACCATTTGGCACCAAGACCCGTTTCCCACCAATCAAAATTCGACCGAGGACATCACAGCCAATCAACAAGTCGATTTGTCCCGGTGTGTCAAATTTGGGGTCTGCCAGTTCCAATCCCGATGTCAAATTCACCACAGCAGCAGGTAGCTGCTTCTGTGGATGCATACCCAAAATATTTTTCAGCACAATAGCCGAGGTTTTAATCCTCGGGTGTGAAGATTCAACAGGGCCAAACAAAACTTTAACTTGCCCTTCAACATTAGAGGCTACGTCACCTATGCCCCGTATACAATTGGGAAAAGAGCCCATATTTAATTTAACCTGCCCTACCAAATAAGTGGAAACAATGCAACCTTGTGAACCTGTGTCCAATATAGCACGGACAACAACAGAGGTCCCCGTGGGTCCCCAGACCCTAACAGCAACCGTTGGTAGGATAACGGTCTCAATGGGGGAGGTTGGCGTTATAGGGCAGGGGTCAATGACCTATTGTTGCCTGGGCGGCGACCGTTGGCCAGGACCAGGCAAATCAAAATGGGGGTGCGGCTTGAAGTCCTCAAGGGCGCGATGACTCGATCCGCGCGCCATCTGTGGGGGGTCATAGTGACGCACCCGCCCAAAACGAGGTGGGCGTGTCGGCGAGTTATAATGTTGCTTAAGGGGTTTGTAACTGAACGCCGATAGATATTACAGTTTGACTAATGTGAGCGGAAAGATGGAATGTTTGACTTACATCTCGAAACGTAGACAGTTCTTTTGACCTCGATGCCAAGCATTTGTCAGTATGTTTCTTCCTGAATTCTCTCGGTGCGACCTGCAGGTTAAAAGGTTATATGATTCCACTGTCCGGTAGTCTAGTATTGCAGGTCTATCAATTTCTATGGTACGAATTACGAATTATATAACTGCCAATTATAATATGTCAGGTCTTTCAATAACAACACCTGTCGGGTTTCAGGTACCGATATCAGGTCTCTTAATAACACTATACCTGTCGGGTTTCAGTTACCGATATCAGGTCTCTTAATAACACTATACCTGTCGGGTTTCAGTTACCGATATCAGGTCTCTTAATAACACTATACCTGTCGGGTTTCAGTTACCGATATCAGGTCTCTTAATAACACTATACCTGTCGGGTTTCAGTTACCGATATCAGGTCTTTTGTAATACAATATCTGTCGGGTATTTCACCGCCCTTATATTTTAACTGTCGGTATTTCACCGCCCTTATATCGGACGTCTCCGATCTTTTCTCCACTGAGGCAAAAACGTCTTTTTCCTCAGCAGAGCTCTAAAACATCTCTACTATTACAATACAGAATTACCATACAATACATTACCAATTTCTAGATACGTAGAAACAATAGGATCCCATATAATTAGCTTTACAACACTAGCTACTCGCAAACAGTAGGAATCACTAAATACTTAGCTCCAGCGCCCATTTGTGATATCATCATAGCACAGCTCATTATTGTCAGCACATCATTTATTATTGTGTTAGCACATTAATTAATCAAAATAATAATACATTTACTGCTTTATAATATTTCAAATGACAATGTCAGTACTATGAAGTAATAAAGTAATTTCGTATTCTTCATATATCACGTTCAAACCTCAAACGTAGAACCGTCGTTTGTGGCCAGTACTTACATAGAGGTTGGTTAAGTATTCACAGAGGTTGGTTATCTGCTCTGTACACTATACAGTTCGCGAGAAATCGCGACACTCCCGCCGGGCAAGATTATAAGACTACATACAAATCGCGAGAAATCGCGACACTCCCGCCGGGTAAGATTACAAGAGAGTGGTATATAGGAGTGACTATATCTCTCTCTGAGACTTGCAAGTATCGATTGTGAATATTTCTTTGAATTCATCTAACATTACTAGAGATTTCTCCACCCTTGAATTAAGGTACTCTATGTAATGTTATATATCTGTCATCTTGTAGAAATCCGATGGCGTAAGAATATGTTCTATTTCGTTATCAACACATGTTAAAGGTCGTGTATCTATTCTAGCCTCTATTTATTTTACAATGTTTGGCAATTGACTATTCCTTAAAGGTTTTGGTAGTGTCCTTTTCATATAATGTTTCACTAGTCCGGCTAGTCGTTCGTATAATAATCCGATCCAAGGAGCTAGTTCAGGAATAAACCTCCATCGAATTTTATTCTCCACACAATATGCATTGGATAGTATTTCAGATATCAATTTGAATTTTAAAGCGTTGTCTAAGGTAACCACAATAACTTACAGGTATATGGCTCGAACGGCTTAACACGTGAACAAGCAAATCCATCTCTTACTTGTTCCGTTTTCTGTTGAACTTGAGCCCTTCCTTGTGGAATCCAATACGTTTCACGTATAATACTTAGTGTGTGGTTTGTACCAACATGGTAATTATCTTTGTGGGTTTCAATATGATACTATTTAAATATTCACTCTCTTTTGGAATCAATATGGGAAACGTTTGTCCCAAGACCAATCCGTATTTATAAGACGTCCTTTACATCTGAGTATGCCATCCACATCTGTCTAAATTCCTTTTTTGATTTGTTTCCCTTTGTATCCTTTTTATTTTCATCACTTTGGAATCTAGTTGATCTGGATGTTCACTTGAAATTGGTTTACTAATATTTGAATTCTGGTCTTCTTTAATATGATCTTGTTCTAAATTTACATTATTCGTGAGACCCTCCTCAACGAGAAATGTCGAAATTGTGTTTCTGTCCTTAGGTCAACTAGCTGGATCCTGTACCAAAAATTCTGGACCATTCAACCACTCGTGTCTAACTTCTTGTGACGTCGCAGGTCGATTGGCTACATCTGCAGGATTTCGTTCAGAAGAAGCATGTCTCATGACAAAATTTATTCCTTTTAATTTCATCAATCCGTTTTGATACGAATGGTGTTAGTAATTTATTAGAGTTGAACCAATCTGTCACTGTCTGACTATCAGTCCATACCAATTACTTTGTAATTTTAATTGAATTTGAATATATTTAACAACATATTGTATTAAAGGGCTTCCTGTTAATACCCCTAACAGTTTAAGTCGTATTTTCAAGTTATCTTGGTCTTTAGTTGGTACCAGAAGTGATTTTCCAATGACGAAACTTTTAACGTTATTTCCAACTACATAGACCATTGCTGCATAAGCTTTAGTAGATGCGTTTTCTTGATTTTCAATATCATTTGTATGCATGACCATTTGTCCAATAATTCAGTGGATAAATTTGTGTCCCATTTTATCTTTTGTTTCAACAACTCTTGCCGAAATAATTTTACTGGTAGCAATGCAGGCACTACATACCTACATGGGTCGTAGACAGAAGCAATAAATTTAAAAAAACGCCTCTTTTGGTTACAACTTTGTTTGTTAAATTAAATCTCTAATGAAGTATGTTTGTTACCAACATCGTAGAACCATAGCTGTTCACAATGTGCATAGTGCTTGTAGATACCCATTCACTCTTCTTCGCTAAATATCTTGGGACATAACGCCCTATTATGTCCTGCTGTTTACCACAATGCCAACAAGGTCTGTTGTATATGCATTGCTTATACACATGTCCCCTTTTAAGGCAATTAAAACATCGGTTACTTTCTTTCAATTTAGTTGTTCTATCTTGAAGAGTTTTAAATTGTTTACATTTTTCGTTAAAATGGTCATTACCACAAAAGATACAGCTTAGCTTTCTTCTTTTAAAATTCCATCTTGTTTTCATCATGTCTGGTGTGAAAATTTCGTTTATTATATTGATTATTTTGATTGTTTCGTTTGATTAAATTGAAGTTATGAGTTTTATTCTTCCTATCTTGTTTAATTTGATTATTATTAATAATTCTTTGCTCATTCTGTGACTTTTCCGTTTTGCTGTATAATGCATGAACAGTATATTGAGAATTTTCTAATGTAGTTCCTTCAATTATCCTTTTTGCTTCTTCCTTGGCTGAAATTATTAATGCCAGCTGTTCTTTGATATTGTCAATGGACTCATCAGACCCTATTCTCATTTTCAATTCAAATATTATCTCTTGAGGAAATTTTTCCATAATCATGTATCTCATAGTCGTAGACTCAGTATCCTCTCCCATAGATTGAAGAACTCTCATGTGTCTTTCCACTTCATCTAATACTTGTCTGCACTCATCTATTCCTACAGCTCTCTTGATATTAGAGAGAGCTTTATGATGGGCGTAAATTATTTCGCCTTCTTTACCATATCTAGTTTTAAGTATATCAACCGCAATTTGATAATTTTTATTGGTTATAGTCAGTCCATCTATAAGTCTTGCCGCATCGCCAATCAAAGAACTTTTAAGGTAGAGTAGTTTATCAACATCGTTCAGTCTCCTTCTGGACATATTAGAAACAAATTGATCCCAAAACTGATGCCATTCTAATAAGTTTCCAGCAAATTGAGGTAAACTCAAATCAGGTAATTTACTATAACATAATGCTCCATTTTCTTTCGTTGATGTTGTTGAGGTTTCATTTGATGTTGTTGAGGTTTCATTTTTCATTTGAATTTTTACTTCTAATTCAGCCAATGCTTGCTCTCCTTGTAATTGGTAGTTAGTTAAATTCGATATTTCATCAGCATTAGGTTCCTGACTTATATTAAAGTAACTGTTCAAATCAGTATTGAAGCGAGACAGAAGTGATTTAAGTTTAGCTGATATTATACGTGCATCTTTTATATTTTCATCCGTTATGGACCACAGACTGACATACTCGTTACTTAACGATTGTATCTCTTTAGCAATCACAGACAAACGATTTAACATTATATTCTCCATTATTGTAGTATACCATCAATGTTGATCAATTTTGTACCTAAAAATAAGTATTAAATTTAAACAAATCTAGTATTATACCTTTAAGATAAAATTTCAATAATCTATTGATTCTATTTCCTTTTACTTACTGCATATGCCGGTAATGAATCCCACACAACACAAAATCTCACAAAACAAAATATCATAAAATTATAAAGTAATATGATAAACCAACTGTTTCAAATTATTGTCTACCAATAATCTCGAATTGGTAAAATTGTAGTTCACATAATGTTTGAAACTGAAGTTCCACACTGACAAATGTTGTTTGAATTGTTTAAAATTATTTCTTTATTCCAAATTTAAAATTTGAAAATAATTCCACTAAGTGTCACTAGAAGTTTCAAAACATTCCATCCGCCACGCTATTTCATAAGATATAATATTGTATTGCCTTTAAAATGAGGATCATCATATCCCAGCATCTCCACCATGTCGGCGAGTTATAATGTTGCTTAAGGGGTTTGTAACTGAACGCCGATAGATATTACAGTTTGACTAATGTGAGCGGAAAGATGGAATGTTTGACTTACATCTCGAAACGTAGACAGTTCTTTTGACCTCGATGCCAAGCATTTGTCAGTATGTTTCTTCCTGAATTCTCTCGGTGCGACCTGCAGGTTAAAAGGTTATATGATTCCACTGTCCGGTAGTCTAGTATTGCAGGTCTATCAATTTCTATGGTACGAATTACGAATTATATAACTGCCAATTATAATATGTCAGGTCTTTCAATAACAACACCTGTCGGGTTTCAGGTACCGATATCAGGTCTCTTAATAACACTATACCTGTCGGGTTTCAGTTACCGATATCAGGTCTCTTAATAACACTATACCTGTCGGGTTTCAGTTACCGATATCAGGTCTCTTAATAACACTATACCTGTCGGGTTTCAGTTACCGATATCAGGTCTCTTAATAACACTATACCTGTCGGGTTTCAGTTACCGATATCAGGTCTTTTGTAATACAATATCTGTCGGGTATTTCACCGCCCTTATATTTTAACTGTCGGTATTTCACCGCCCTTATATCGGACGTCTCCGATCTTTTCTCCACTGAGGCAAAAACGTCTTTTTCCTCAGCAGAGCTCTAAAACATCTCTACTATTACAATACAGAATTACCATACAATACATTACCAATTTCTAGATACGTAGAAACAATAGGATCCCATATAATTAGCTTTACAACACTAGCTACTCGCAAACAGTAGGAATCACTAAATACTTAGCTCCAGCGCCCATTTGTGATATCATCATAGCACAGCTCATTATTGTCAGCACATCATTTATTATTGTGTTAGCACATTAATTAATCAAAATAATAATACATTTACTGCTTTATAATATTTCAAATGACAATGTCAGTACTATGAAGTAATAAAGTAATTTCGTATTCTTCATATATCACGTTCAAACCTCAAACGTAGAACCGTCGTTTGTGGCCAGTACTTACATAGAGGTTGGTTAAGTATTCACAGAGGTTGGTTATCTGCTCTGTACACTATACAGTTCGCGAGAAATCGCGACAGGGCGCGAGTCAAGGCGGGGACGCTCCGCCAAAGGAGGGGAATACCTGGGGCAGCAGTCATGGTGCTGGTGACGCTGAACAGCACATTCAGGTGCGCGAGAGAGAGGAGGCGTGCGCACGCTACGGTTCTCCAAGCGGGGTGAGCGGCGATCAATTAAGCGAGGCGACTCTCGGCTACGCGCCGGTGAGCCTCGGCTGCCACCTTCAAAACACCCGCCCGTGCGCGGCGTCGGCTGGTTGGACAAGCGGCCTACCTCTCTGGCATTCATGCAGAGAATGTCCAAATGCTGTCCTCCACAGTGAAGACAGGGGCGAGAATTTGGGCAGTCTCGCTGGTAGTGGGACCCCAAACAAGAGAAGCAAAGACTGCGGGCATTTGCGATGCGCCTACGAGAGGCGACATGCAGGTCCAAGAATGCCCTACAACTGGCCGTTCTGTGCCCCGTGACCTTGCAGTAGGAGCACTCCACTGGGCTCTGCGTGACTGCAAAGCGAGGAGGGCGCCGGTCAACACTGGCTCGGGTGTGAACGCGAGCCTGCTCCTTGACCTTGGGCGGCTGCGACTTAGCCGGCGTGTCACCACCGGAGTTGTCCAAGACCCGGCACTCATCCTCCAGGAACTTCTCCAGGTCAGCAAAGGGGGGCAGATGGGTCGCGCTATCCCCACCAAAGCGCTGTTCAAAACGCGACCTCAGGTCGGCAGGCAGCTTCTTCAGCACAATGTGCACCAATAGATAGGACCATTGGTCCACGGGCAGGTCAAGGCACTTAAGTGCGTTGATGGCCACCAAGAGCGGGTTCAAAAGTTGGGTGCGCAACCCAGAGACCCGGGTGAGCGTCGGCAAACCCAAAATCTGCTCGATGTGCGTGTCGGCGAGGCCACGCTTATTATGGTACCTACGGGTAATTAGGTCCCGAGCCGTCTGGTACGCCTCGTCAGACACGGGCAGATGCTGGATGAGGCCCTTAGCCTCCCCATCCAGAACCGACATTAGATAGGCCAATTTTTGTGCTGGCCGAAGGTCAGCCCTGTCATTGACCAGGCTGTCAAACAAGTTAATGAAGCCCAGGTAGCTTCCTAGGCAGCCATCAAAATGGGGGAGGTCCAAGGTAGGGAGCCTACTCACCAGCCCTGGTGCTGACCTAGGAAGCTCCTGCTTCAGGCCGGGTTGCCCTTCCCTATCGGCAACTAGTTGTCTCGCACTATTGGAGACAGCATCATACAGGTCTAAGACCTGGGCATAGTCTTCGCTGACCTTATTTCGCTGGTCAGCGGTGAAATCATTGATTGACACTTCAAGACAGCAAGTGCTGAAAGTGCGGAATTGCTGTTCCACACTTGCCAGGCGATCGTCAATCCGCTCGTACCTTTGAAGTAGGGCCTGCTGGCGATCAGGCCGGTTCACTAAAGCACTGGCTGAGGCAAACCAGCGCAAATCTGACGCAATAGCACCAGCAGCCGCACGCAAGTCCTTGATAGCTGACATAATCAAAATTTCAAAAGAGCCCGGACAAGCGTTAAACAATATTAACAATCAAAACTTAATTTTTCTCAATTCTTTGAAACCAACAAAGTATTAGCCTGTTTACTGCAAGTGCAGGCAAGTGACAGGTATCTACTGTCCAACAAAATTAAAGGTTTCAGTATATTGAAACAAACACAAAAGTTATCAAAGTTATAACTTATAACAAATTAATAAAGTTGAAACTTCAAATTAATTAATGAATTATTTGCAACAGACAGACTGGCTGTGGTTCTTTGAGATATACAATAGTAAGTAAGCACAGAATAAGTGTTACCTAGCAATATTATCTATATTATAACAAAACAAAGCTTACCAATGTGACCCGCCCAAGTGGCAAGGTCAAGTTGGTTATAATGTTTATGAATATATGCAATGAACTAAATTTACTAAATTTATTGATACATACAGCTGTTATGTATCCAAACAAACTGACTTATTAATGCAACAACAAATTTAAGTTAGATATTTCAACAATACAAAATTTGTATATGTATTTGTATTACAAATCAACAATTACTGATTGAGGTTAAGTGACAATGTGTTTCAAATTATCTAGGTCAACTTATACAATTAAATATTATGTATTTTAGACAATAACTGACCTGACAAACACTACAATACTGTCTACAAGGTGATAAGATACAAGCTCATACCAATCTGAGTTTATACTCAGTAATGCAACAGCGGCTAAATTTCAACTACAGCTCTGCACCAAAGATTATGTCTAGAATTACCGTAGCCAGGCAGGAAGGTGTATCAGAAGTGCGCAGTGGAAGATGTAATACATCTACCTGACCACGATAGACAATGATCCAGACACAATGCACTGCGTTGCACAGCGATGAATTATAATCATAACTACACTTAATATTAATAAAATGTCTTACCAACTCTTAGTGATGTTCTTGAGTGGAGTCCTGGAGGCAAGCTAGATACACACAAGACTAAAATTGGCCAACATTAGCAAGTGAATTATCTTTACTTTACCAGACTCTAACGCAGCGTCTTCAATGCACGATGCAAGTTCACAGGATTCTCAATTTCTCCTTGCAAATGTCAATGAATAGTTCACAATCAATTTACCGTTGCCAGCACTAGATCAGGCGGCGTTCAAAGCGGTTTACTCAATTTAATTTAATTCGCGTTAATTCAAAAGGCGATATTTTACGTACGAGACGACAACGTGGTAAATTTTCAACGCGGGAAGAGACCGAAGTGACAGTTCAGTGTGACCATTGTCAGAAATTTTCAATAAACTAAACAAAATGTTACTCAATCGATCTAATCGATTTGACTTATAATAAAAACTAATTCTATTTCAAACAAGAAGAGTATGTCAGTATTTTGCTGAATTTAAATAAGAACTAATAAACTGTTGGTAACAATGACAAACGAATGACGGATTGCATGTATGGCTTAGCGCGTCTGATCGCCACACGCGACGACACTTTGTATGATGCCGTAAAGAATGGAATTAACACGTATTTATGGTTCGAATTATTGAGCTGTATTGTCCTAACTTACACACTAACATTACAATGCAAAAATTGTGGATACACAAATACACGATTTATTGTTAGTGCTAGTCTAGCTAGTCTGTCTAAAAAAATATGTAAGTACCTAATGAAACGTTGTCCACAAGGCTGCAAGACAGCAATAACCTAATGCAGGAGGCAGAAGGTAAGAATATTAATACCCAGAGGGCCTTGGCTTCAAGCCTACTGTAGGTACGTGAAAAACCAACTGTGTGATTAATGGTGAGTTAGGCCTCCTCAATAAGCCTCTTCTCCTTTGGCTACTAAAGAGTCAACGCAGATTAGGGTATTATATTGTCTGTGACGCAGAGCACACGCTAAGAAAGATCGGCCTAAAGTTAAGAAAACAATAGAATAGGCTTGTGTCCACTAAGAATAAATCGGTTTGATTGTAGTATCTATAGATTCATTATGATTTTAACATCTCAATAACGTTTATTATCTTAATATATAAAATCCTTGCGTTACTGACTGACTGACAGACACGCTACAACCGAAACTATTAGGCGCAGGAAGCTGAAATTTGGCATGTATGTTCCTTGGGGACCTAAGAAGGGATTTCCCGAAATTCCTATGGGATCGGCCAAAACGGGTAAATAAAAAAAATGCAGGCGTAGCTGCTGGCGTCCTCTAGTTTATTATAAAAAGGTAAACTTAATGTTATTTTTAGGATTCTAAAACTAAAAATAACGTATTTATTCTTGTGACAGTGAACACCAATCAGAGAGCATTACGTCTAACAGTGCGTCCGCCATTCATGTTGTTGACGTTTTGGTAATAAATACAACTAAAACGTCAAACTTTGTACCTGTCAAATCGAATATAACAAAATAAAAGTGGGTACACAAGACCACGCTTCATTCACAGCTTGTTTTGTTTTGAACTTTGTGATATCACTCAACTGCCATGATGGTTTACAGCGTTATCGTGTCAAATTCAAAAAGGTTTTTAAAAACCCGTAATTAGTAAATAATGTTACTGATCGACTTTTGAAGAAAAAATCTGTTATTTCGGTGTAACATCTAATAAAGGAACGAATCAATCGCTAATTATTACATTTTAGTTTATTCATATTATTATACATATTCTGTTACTCAGATCTAATCTCCTTCACACATCTTTTACGAAACGCAGTCTCAACCGAACATAAAGTTCGCCACGCCCTACATAATAAAACAAACAACATGGTGGTTACGATACGGTATCTACTTATCGACTCAACGTTTTGTATCTGCGACACATGTCGTAATCTGCGATGTTTAGCACCTCACACTACATCGGTGCCCTCAAATAGGTCAATGTGTATCGACGAAATTAAAAACAAAATGCAATAGGTACCTACTAATCAAATTGTTATTTGGTGGTGAACTGAATACTATACCGATATAAGTAAAGAAACCGTGAATATAGGTGTAGAGTCAAGTTTCGTATTTTCCCGCAGTTTTTAACAGAATAGGTTGTATATTTTTTATATTATTTCTACTACACGGGAACGACTACGACGGGTAGTGTTTACTGCCAATAACAAAAAAGATTATAAATAATGAGCTCAAGCCTTACTCATTGCACTAATGAGATGGACTCACTCCTGCTTAAAGTATTATGTTATCTGGAGGTGTTAATTACATCAAACTAGCAAGAGTCTTTAAATCTGAGATAGCTCGTTTTTTTCTAGACTCTTCTTACTTCGAACAAGATTATGACTAATTTCTGAATGATAAATGTTATATGACATGTAATCATATCGCTGAAGCTAATTTTGACGCCATGAACAGCTCTTGTGACAACGGTTTAACGGAGCGAGGTATTTGTAGAATACAAGCAAGAGATGGATCATCATCTCTCACCGTTACCCAACTTCGTTCCGCTTAGCTGCCTCACACACTCTGGTGGACACACCCTTACGCTTAAATTTATAATTCGATAACGAGTACATACCCAGATATTAATTATTGGAACAGAATTGGAACAATCGTAACGTTTATAATACAAGAGTGAGTGTCGTACTTATTTTTTGAAACTACCCTCCAATTCACTAATTATATGTCTAAGCGCCACGTAACTACAGCTTCGATGAGGTGCTTCTACGTAATTATTGGGTTAGTGTAGATCTAGGCTGTAATTAAGATAATTTATAGTAAGTATTGAGTAGATATGAGGTCTGAACTTAACTATACTGCGCTACTTATATTATTTTTAAGAATATTCTCATAGGCCAAGTGCATGTTATTCGACATGGCAAAGCATCACACCATATTATTACCAACTGATATGGCGTTATTAAAGTTTTATTTTTCTTTTCAATCGGGATGACTGACAAAGAATAACTCCTGTGCTAGGGGAACTTAAGAAAACTCCCAGGTTTGAAACAACCATTTGTGAATCACACGAAGAACTGTTCTTTGAGGAATTGGAGATCGTATTTAAAACTGTCGAGATTTTAATCTGCGTGACAGCCGAGGCAAGATTATATTGATGTCTACCTTCAATACTTTTGTAAATAAGGTGTTCAACAAGTAATATTTTGATGTAATAATGCATTACTGGCACGCGATCTATCTTTAAACGATCTCATAGCAACAAACCAAAAGATAACGTATTGTGCAAATCCAAATTTGATTACTCAATGGTCTGTAGATAAATTGAAATGGTTCGACGTTCTGATAAGCGTTTGACCTCTAGATAGCTGCAAGAACATACAAAATTACATCGTCATGAACAGATATCCTGACAGCTAAAATTTATGCTGATATGCCCTTGTCGTTATACCACGCTGGTCAGGCTGGTTGGATGTAGAGACTTCCGGCCCTTCCCAAATAAACTATTTGCATTGTGTATTTTCCTAAGTAGCCTTCAACGATACGCACGGAATGCAAAAGAGTATCACTTTGTATGAAATTTATAATCCGTAAACACATGGATGGTTTAGGACAACTTAGACAATATTACCTTCAATAAGGATTCTAAAGCCATAGAATATGTTGACTCAGAGCAACGTATAAATTGTTCAGGTGTTCCCCAAGGCAGCATTTTGGGACCCTTATTGTTTCTCTTATATGTAAACGAACTCCCACGATCAATATCCCATGACTGCATTTTATTCGCGAATAAATAAACAAATACAAAGTACTCAATTTCTCGGCATAACCTTAAACTCACATTTTATTTGGAAGAAGTATATTGACATGGTGTGTATGAAAATAAACAAATTTGTTTTCGCACTAAGGAAAGTAAAAGATTTAACTTCTAAACAAGCCGCTTTAATGCTCTATCATGCTCATGTCTGTTCAATCGTTCGATTATCATTCGATATTTATGTACATAGACGACAACTTGCTAAATTATTAGCATTTAATTTATATACTGACAGGAGTACTACTAGAGTACTTAGGAATTTGGTAGATAATAGTAATACCAATAGTAGTATTGACACATCTATTAGTTTAAACTATTAGATGAGACAACAGAAAGGCATTCATGTGTTTTAAACTTAGTTCATCAAAACATACAAGGCCTATCTGGCAAAGAATTAGAAATAGATTTATTTTTAAATAAACATAAGATTGATATCTTATGTATTACGGAACATTGGTTGCGAGGTGACCAATTAATATTTAACAATCAACATTACTCAGTTATAAGTGCATTCGTAAGAAAGAAGGCTATTCGTGGTGGCTCTCTAATATATGTATGTAATAGTTTGAAATGTAAAGAACGTAAAGATATAGCTAAACTTTCTATCGAGCGCACTGCTGAGATTTCTTGTGTTGAGCTTGAACAACATATCATAGTGTGTGTGTATCGACCACCACAAAGCGACTTTACTCAGTTTGAAAGCATTATAGAGGATGTCTTAAAACACATAATTTCTAGTAGGAAGTCTATAATCGTATGTGGCGATTTTAATGTCAATTTGTTAGAAAAATCACCAATTTGTACTAGGTTAGTTAGCTAATTTAGGTCATTTTATTTAAATGTTTTGTTCTCTGAACCAACCAGAATAACCTCACATTCGTCTACATGCTTAGATAATGTTTTTTGCAATTGTCTTTATTTAAGTAAGGCTGTTTTAACTGACTTGCCATCGGATCACTGAGGGCAAAAGGTTGTAATTCCAACTAATACAACCCCTAAAGTACAAGAAATTACATGTAGGCCAATGACCTCTGCTCGCCTCAAACACTTTAGTAATGATGTTACTGCCAAGATCGCCAGTATTGACTTAACCGTTGATGATCCTGATGAATTATATAAATGATTATTTAAAATTGTTAATGATGAATACAATAATTTTTTTAAACTGAAGACGTTTGCAAGGAGCATTAAAGTAAATTTTTGTGACTGGGCAACAGTAGGTATATACAAAAGTAGAGTGAGGTTGTATGATCTATATGGTATGAAGAAATACACTTTTAATCCTGAATTTATTCAATATGTTAGAAATTATTCAAAGGTTTTTAAGAGGACATGTGCTTTAGCCAAATCCTTATATTTAAGCAATAAAATCAAAGAATCCAAGAACAAAATTAAAACTACTTGGAGCATTATTAACAATGAGACTGGTCGAGCTAAATTGGTAGATAACAATTATGAATTAAAATTTAATGGTGAAATTATTACTAGGAAAACTGATGTTGCTCAGACAAACAAATTATTCATAAACATACCAGTGAACACAACCAGCTGTCTAGATTCATGTCCAAGCAAAGCAGAAATGTTGGTTAGAGGCAATGTGAATGAGTGTGATGTGCTTTTTAATTTTAAATATATTGACACCAATGACATACTAAAGGTATTCAAGACGCTCAATAATAAAAAATCTGTTGACTTATGGGGCATTTCTGTTAAACTTGTGCGACAAATTATTTCTAGCTTAGCTCCATATTTATCTGCAATATTCAACAGATGCGTAGATACAGGAGTATTTCCTGATCTAATGAAACACAGTAAAGTAATACCATTATTCAAAAAGGGATCAAAGAGCGACCCTAGTAATTTTCGGCCAATTTCTATCTTGCCTGCTATTAGTAAAATTTTTGAAAAGATTATTTTGCATCAACTAGAGAGCCACTTTCACACAAATAATTTATTTCACAGTGAACAGCATGGCTTTACTAAGGGTCGCTCCACCGTTGATGCCGGTGTAACTTTGTTAAAGCATATTTTTAATGCTTGGGAAAACTCGAAGGATGCCATGGGTGTTTTTTGTGACCTATCAAAGGCCTTTGACTGTGTGGAACATAATACACTTTTACTTAAATTGAAATTTTATGGTATTAGAGATACCGCACTCAATCTTGTTGCCAGCTACCTTAGTGATAGAATTCAGTATGTAGATGTTAATGGGAGTAGGTCTTTAGGTTTGCCAGTAGGAATGGGCGTTCCACAGGGCTCTATTCTCGGTCCATTTCTTTTTTTAATATATATTAATGATTTGCCATTCTTTGTACAAAATTTATGTGATATTGTTTTGTTTGCCGACAATACGTCACTAATTTTTAAAGTTGATCGTAATTTAAGTCACTTTGATACCGTCAATAACACTCTTGCACAAGTATTAGATTGGTTTTCGACAAATAATTTGGTACTCAACTCAAGCAAAACCAAATGTGTTAAATTCTCTTGCCTAATGTCAAAAGTGTTCCTACTAATATAATTTTAAATAAGGAAACAATTCAACTAGTCGAATCAACCGTATTCTTAGGTGTAACTTTAGATTGTAAGCTTCAGTGGGGCGCCCAAATATCCTGTCTCGCAGTAAAACTTAGTTCTGCAGCGTTTGCAGTTAGAAAAGTTAGGGAATTCACAGATATAGATACTGCTAGACTAGTTTACTTTAGTTATTTTCACAGCGTAATGTCTTACGGAATAATATTATGGGGTATAGCTGCTGATATTCAGACTATTTTTATCATTCAAAAGAGGGCCATACGTGCAATTTATAAGTTAGGTTAGCTAGAGATTCTTTACGTGATAAATTTAAAGAAGTAGATATATTGACAGTTGCATCGCAATATATATATGCTAACTTAATGTACATTAAGAAAAACTTAATTATATACCGCAAAAATAGTGATTTGCACAAAGTGAACACAAGGAATAAGCATAAACTGGTGGGAGCTAACTACCGTCTACATAAAGTTCAGAACTCATTTGCGGGGATTGGTATACGATTTTTCAACAAATTGCCTCTTGAAATAATGAATTTACCCATGCACAAATACAAACGGACAATTAGGAACTTTCTTTTACAAAGGGATTATTACACTATTAAGGAATTTTTAAATGATAAGACACCGTGGGGATAGGCTTAGGCTTGTTTAACTCACGATTATTTTATTTACATGTTAAGTGGAGGTGCCTCGTGAACACATGATTTTTGCAGGACTTGGATATTTTTATGATTTGTTGAATGTAGTTTGACATTATTTATCCCTGATCATATCATTGTTCACTTGTCACCTTCACAAAATTCTTTCTATATTTGCATTCCTTCACGCGTTCCACTAACTTATGTTAAGAATAACGATCTGGAAAATGGAGGTAATTGGCGGTCATGGTCAGTATACCAATAGATTGTTTCTTACTGCTGGTTCGTATACCGTTGTCGTCATGCTCACTAAAATGTCATTTCTTGTGGTGGCGTCGTGTGTCGGGTCATCCCTGTCCCTCTAATATGGCGAGAGGGATGATGGCTGGCATATGCGTCATACTCGTGAACGGGTGCTACTTGCGATGACTGGTCGATGACGTCTTGCGGGCTGGTATTAGATTTTAATATTTAACTGCATCATTTCCATCATGGTTCTGATCACTTTCGCGGATTGAATGCATTATTAGGTATATATAATGTAAGTGGATGCTCCTGTTTCACCATGTCTATTCTGAGGAGGCTAACCAAAACTATTATGCTTGAGTATTATTATGTACAGTAAATATATACAAGTGATATAGAAGGTGTAACAGTTGCAGCACCTTACAAAATGTAAATTGTGTATTATGCAAAACCTGGCGATGAAAAAGAGTGACCGTGAGTTTTATTGCCCGTTCTTTCTCATGGTTCTACCTATTGCTTTGCGAACGTGGCAGTAAATGTAAATGTAGAAGCATACAGTAATAGTGTTTTTAATTTGAGTATAAGTAATTATTTTATAAATTTATTATTTTGACGTTCATAAGCGTCACATTGTGACCCAAATGAATAAAGGATTTTGAATTTGAATTTGGATATGGATTAGTGGTTTGGGAAAACTCTCCTGAAATAACGAGAGTTTTCATAGCTCAGAAAAGAAGCATTCACGCAATATTTGGTTTAAAATGGTTTGAATCGTGTGAACCGGTATTTAAGTCTAAAAAAATACTGACCATTCCCTGCCTTTACATATACGAAGTCACAAAATTTGTCAAATTCCATCCGTTTCTTTTTTAAAAGAATGAAACCCAGAACAAGAGACCGACTTCTCACCTGTCTCTTAAAATGCCGGTGCCACAATTAGATCTATTTCGACGCAGCTGTGTATATGTATAATATGGCACCACTCATTTTTAGTACTTTACCGAAGGTGATCATTGAACTCCCACAGAGAAGATTCTGTACTGTGTTACGAGACTGGCTCATAGAGAAAAGTTTTTATTCCATAACATACTTTTTTAAGAAGAGCCCTTGTCGGTTCTGCTTTTATGGAAATTTTTGTAAATGATGTAATCAATTGTAATAGTTGTCTAATTTAATTTTATTGTTAATTGCTTTACTTTAATTTTTTTATCCCTGAAGGGGTAGGCAGAGGTGTAATATTACACCCACATTTCGCCATGAATTTTTAGGTCCCACGTAATAGGGGGCGAGCCTATTGCCGTACCGGGCACATTACCAGTCTCCGAGCTGCTACTGAGAATTTCCTAACGGAAAAACCCAATAACACTTTGCCCGACCCGGGAATCGAACCCGAGACCTACACGCGCACATTTATGCCGCGAGACCAACGAGGCAGTCTTTTAATATGTGCCATTTATCGTACTTATTAAGCTTATTACTACATTTTCACGCCTGTACAATAGGTGAAATATGTATAGCTCTTTTAATTCACTGTAACACCTGTTCATGTACCATATTTCAAGTAAATAAATAAATGATTGATTGATATTAACAACAATAACATCGAAAACTGTTGATCTTCGAAAGAAATGAGAATCACAGCTTATCATTAACTATTCGGCCGGTTCACAAATGTTGGGCTTAATATAAGTTCATCTTTCTTAAAAACAGCAGTCAAACATCATATGCTCGCTGTACACATTGGCCCAACATGCTGGCCCAACGTATTGGCCCAATGTGTAGAGAGCTACTTGGCGCTATGTTGGCTTAATGTACCGCTGTACACATTGGCCCAACATGCTGGCCCAACGTATTGGCCCAATGTGTAGAGAGCTACTTGGCGCTATGTTGGCTTAATTGGTGTAGTTGGCGCCGACGTTGGCCGGCCAGCCGAATAGTGTCGGTTTTTTGTGCACACATCAAAGGATCTTGGCGCGCTCTGCCAACATTGTTCACACGTTGGCGCCTTTTTCATTTCGTTGCCGCTCTTCAGCGGAGACACTACTGTTGCGCGTGAATATATTTACGTTCCCAAGTTAATATACATATTAGTAGTAGGTCGTTACGTGTTTTGCTCGTAATCGGCTGTAAGTAGTTTTGTGAGTACGCATAATCGGTTCCAAAAGTGATTATTTCTGTAACTATTTATTTCTAAAAAGACAACTCCCGTATTAGGACTAAATCCTGTGTCGCGGGGACTTTACAAACATACATCTAACGAGGACAATTAACACCCAGACTCGAAACAACAATTTATGGATCACACAAAGTGTTGTCTCGTGTGGGAATCGAACCCTCGCTTAAACCACTACGCCAACCGTGCAGTCAGACAGTTCAATGCAGTGTCGATACGGTATACCAAGAAACATTACTGTAGAATAATTATGCTAAATAGTTACTTTACAAGTAAGAACCATATATCTATTTTCATATTGTAATAAATATTGCCCATTACTTTTAAAGGTAAACATAATTTCATTGTTTACGTATTAAATGAACTTTCCTTCATACTTTAGCCAGGCTTAGGACTGGCTGCACAACTAATTTTTTATATGAATTTACGTATTAAATGGATATTGAGAAATTGCACACATTGATCATACCACTACTATTGTAGAACAATAATTTATACAAACATAGCAAATTATCGTTCTGATTTACATAAGGTGCATTCTCATTTGAAATATCCCAAAAGTGTTATCTGATAATTTCTTTTTATTTAAGCATCGAATTTGACATAAGACAATGACGATACGATGTGCATTACGAAATTATTACGCACACTATGACATAGGCCAGCGCATCAAGCTCGGACGAACTCTGGTATAATCGTATAGTTTCGTGAAATGAGCCGTCGTGCAGGCGCACCGCGCGCCGAGCATCGCGCGCGCGATACATACCTACATACAGAGCTGGAACCATAGATTATACACATACTGGTAGCTGGAACCGCTTACGAAAAGTAACTAGTTAAATCAGCCACGAAACTACTTACGCGGTTACGTGTATACGTACGCAGTTTTATGAATCGATTACGTTAAATAACGCCCACTCCTAAATTAGGTACATATATAACGAGTGCGGCGGCGTAGGACAGCAATGGTGTTTTACAATTTATAGTAATTGTACCGAAAGTGAACAATAAAATATATCTTTTTACTAATTTATATGATGTTTTTTTTATTAATTTTTGTAAAATTAAAAACGAAGTAACTTCAAAAACATATTTTTCTTAAATACCACATTGATATCTTCTAGGCTTGATAGTTGGGGTAGGTTATTTAACCAAAATTTCTTTTATTAATAATAAGCTACCTATTTTATATTTCAGGTAAATGAAGCGTGGAGCCGTATGGCGAATAAAATTGAATATTAATTTTATCCGCCATAAGGCTCCACGCCACTATTAACGAAATCAAAAAGAAAAAAATAATCATTAATGACAACATGTAGAATGCATCACAATCTACTTCAGTACCTACACATGTTCGCGCAAGTAATAATTAAACGCACTGTTCAAATAAATAGCCGTGGCTGCAAGTGCTTTTACGTCCATCTTTGTCTAAGCACCAATGCAGAATGATCCGTCACTTCCTTCAGCAATTGTGTAAATAGCAATCTTGGCGTCGCACACTGGCGAATATTACCAAAAATATGGCCAAAATGTTTTAATAATAAAAATGCGTTAAATAAATCTATTGAAATTAAATGTAGCCTTTTGATCTATGAATAACTTTTATTTTATGAAAAAAGGCCGTGGTTCCAGCCAGCGCGAATTTAAATACTGACTTTATGATATTGATAGTTTTAAAACAATAGAAGGATAATAGTTAGTATATATATATGATAGAGATTAACAATAATTTAATTATCAAAAATTGTATTATAATTAATAATATTCATAACTAAGAAACATGAATGATCAGAGATACACAAACTGTATGTTATCCAATATGAATATCTAAGTTTGTTTAAATATCAAATACTGCACTTCAGGTTCTTTCAATAGTTAAATTTCATCCAGGGCAACTGCGTATTGGGCTTTCTGGACGTTTTACGTTAAGTTGAGATTATAAGGAACTGAAGAAACGCAAAGTCTTTGAAATCAATGACTCATTTGTAGTTTAAATACGGGGCGTTTTTCTAGTGAAGTCTCTGTGAAATTTTAAGACTTTATTGACATCTTAAAATCATAATGAATCTATTTAATCTAATGAATGTACTACAAAAAACCGTAAAAATAAATTAAAAATTGAAAATATTTACATGGTTTAGGCGTCGTAAACTGCCTCCGCATCAATGTCATCGGATAACGTGCCCAGAAGGCTGGCAGCATTACCACGCTGGATGGCAATGCTGATTCTCTGAGCAAAGAATAAACCAGCCTTCTGGTCACGCGAGACGTCGATTAAACGTTTCGAAATTTCCCGATATAGTGAACGAGCGCTCAGTGATATTTATTTATATCCTTATTTTTTTACTCTTGTGCATTTTCAGATAGATATCAACTTTTTTAAAACCACTCATTAAAAGAATGAACTCAAGTTCAAGACTTCAAAATATTCCACGGCAAAATGTACGCGTAAATACAGGGACTTGCAGCTGATAAACACTAATCATAAGGCAGATATCGACAGCCAAATCTAAAACAAACTAAATACTAGCATTAGTATTATATCCTTCAATTTACTACAGCTTATTTTTCGGAATACAGAAGAATATCGTACTATTTTTTTTTATTCTTTCTGCTTATATGAGTACATAATACTATCAATTTCTAGGTAAGGGTATCGATGTTAGGATTTTTTAGAAAGTAGTAACATCTGACAGCAATTATAATTACCTCTAGAAATAGAATCCATAATAGAAAAACACCAAACATATACAGTTGTAAAAATAACGAGTGACAATATGCGACTTGAGATTCATCGATATAAAGCACGATATTTTTGATCAAATTCTTAGGCAGATTGTTATAGAATTTTACAATACAAAATATATCAAAGAATGCTCAAAAGTTGCGTCATTTATTAAGGTTTAAGCTAAGTGTTATAAAAGTGTTCCATCAACAATATTTTAAAGTCATTTATTGGCCAGATTTTAGCAAATATTCGCCAGTGTGCGTCGTATCATGTTGGCCCAACATGCTGGGCCAGCTAGTTGGGCCAATGTGTACAGGGGCTTATAGAGCAAATATTAAAGTGACATCATAAGTGTTGACGTGTCGCCATTGCGTTATTATTTAAGCCAGAATCGTCCCGGGACCTCGGCTGGTTAAACCGATGCCTTAACGTCGTAATAAGTACCTATAAGGCATTTCATTTTCACTTTTAAAACAATTGTTGATTGTAAATATATTATACACTATAGAAGTCACAAAAGTTTAAAACTATTCGTCATATTTTAAACATTAGGTACTGAACGACGTATTCTTTCCGAAAACTTGCGACATCACATTTTCATTTTAATAATTGATAATATTGAAAAATACTTAATTAGTATTGAGTGACTCTTGGTCTACCAATAAGTCGAACATACAAATAGGTTAGCTACACTATTACGAGCTTTATACGTAACTCATAGTGAGAAGAGGCCCGTGCCCAGCAGTGGGACAGTTTACATACTCGTGATCTACGCTGGTGCCACCTCAGGCAGTCCACCTATGTAATTCTTGTATATTAGTAACTAGCCGTTTCCCGCGGTTTCATCCGCGTCCTGAGGAAACTACTTTGCGTACCCGATAAACCCAAATATCTTACGGACCGCTTTTTTTCCTAAAATAAGAATTTTTAAAATCGGTCCAGTAGTTTTTGAGTTTATCCATTACAAACAAACAAACAAAATACAATTTTTTCCTCTTTATTATATTACTAGCTTTTGCCCGCCGCTTCGCGCGCGTTAAATTCGGGGTAACACAAATCTACTTTCAGTCTCAAGTTGTGTGTAGGCAACTCTATAGGGTACAAAGTAACTCAGTCAGTATCCATGAAATTACATCTACCGACAGGTACCTACATAATAACATCACCTTGGATACAATCAAATGTCAAAGCCATGTTCTAATACATGTCCAATAAAATTATATCTATAAACATTTTCGCATTTATAATATTAAGTACGGAAAATCGTTTCAGCCGCTTAAGCGTAGTATATAACTTATTAGTTTATATATGCGAACATGATGCGAACAATTTAATCACCGTGCACAATGACATTATGTATGACGTGACAGTACTGACAGATATGCGATGGCACATGCGCAGCACTCAATTATTAGCGCATGTGTTCTTACTTCCAAGAGGTAAATTTGTGCCGTACAAACTTCTACCCTCCCTACAATCCCTCACAGTTTAATTTTTGCAACTTATGGTAGCCTATGTCCGTCTCCATGGTTCAATATATCTCTATATTAAATTTCAACAAAATCGGTTCAGCCGTTTTAGCGTGAAAACGGAACATACATACATACATACAAACATACATACACACTTTCGAATTTATAATATTAGTATATTATTATATTATATTATATATTATATATACAGTGTAGAAAAAGGGCATTTACTAGACGGAGAGAGTCAGACTCAACTTTTATGGGTCTGTGTAAGTTGCAGCTTGCATAACGTCACAGATAAGACAATACCAGTAACCAGTAATAACGTTATGCAGACTTATAAGAGCAAGGTCCAGTTAACATATCAGTTGCAGACTTACCCGTGGGTATGTCGTGTTTAAGGCGCGGCGCATATGGCATAGTTTTAATGCATATAACCATAGTTCTATAACCACACCTACCACCGGGTGACCACACCACCGATATCTAGTGGCACGTCGCTGATAACCGACAGATAACTGTCTGATAACATCACACTTCTTGGAAGTAAATGGCTCACGTATCCAGGCGACTCATGGCAGTATTATATGCCATGGTTATCGGCTGATTAACTCCTTATCTATCGTTACATTTTGATAGCTCGCGTTCTGAACAAACTGTCGCCGAAATAACATATCAGTAGATTCAGACACTACATAATATTGATTAGTTACAAAATAATGCTAATAATATAACCTATATTTTCAGGACCATATATGCAGTGAAAATTAGTTGGTAGGTATATGAACTAGACTGAAGTATCGCTGCTTTATTTTAATACTTATATAATATATTGTATGTACAACACTTACCTATTAGTGGACAACTGAACACTAAGATGTATAATGACGAAACATATGCCTTTACTACGGAACGATTTTTTGTAGAGCGTTTGCCTATATACCTATTGAATTGAAAAGTAACTAACACCGAACATTTAAAATGTATTAAGTTATCAGTATTTTGTGACTAGGACTTCATAGTTACCAATACTATAAGTTTTCTTCATTCCTTTCCTTATTAGACTTGTCACTTCGCTTATCATTGTAAAACCAAAATCTCTGAATCAGTAATTTAATAAAGATTGTTGATGTGTGTTTCGAAATAAAAAGGAAAGTCCGACTCAAATCTTTCTAGAAATAAAAGTAAAAGTCATTTATTATCGACGTATCGCCGGTCACTACATACGCTCCGTCTATCTATCCTTATCTAATGTTTATGGCACCCAAATAACATCATATAAGTATTTACCAAACCTGTAATCTATAATAAGGTGAGCTAGAATGAGGTTGTTTAAAAATTAGGTTATTAAGGTGTGACGTATTTTAATGCATTTCTTGAAAATTATAACAATAATTTTATTGTAATTTTTTTTGTTGAATAGTACAATAAAATTATTGTTATACTTTTATAAAAACTAGTAAGTAAAATAAAATGTCATACCTTTCATAGGCAATCATTATACATCTCACCGATTTTTCATTCTTTGATAAATTGCCTAACCTACTTTATCACAATAGCGAATATATATAAAAATATATTTTATACCTTATTTACTAAGATTTTTTAAACTATCAATAGATAATAATATATAGTAAAACAAAAATATCTGTGATCTATTTTAGTTCTTTATCGTTGCTTCTACATAACTTAGTGACTGTAGCAACCAGGGCTTGGATAACGGTATATTTTTCGAAACGTTTTCGTCTTAAATACCTAAGAAACGATTTGTTTCGTTTACGTTCGAACAGAACGTTATAAAAAACGTTTTTGAAGAACAATTATAATTTAAATAGTTTTTGATTAATAAACGTTTTAAAACCGTTTTTTTATATTTTTGGGTTCAACAGGTATTAATATGAAACTACGTATATCACGAATTTCATTCAGTTGATATTTTACGGCCGCGCATTTCTGACATTTTGATTTGCTACTTTCATCACTGTAAATTTAATATGAATAAATTTGTTTTTTTCTCTTTCGTCCCATTTTGTGAGCAAGAAACAAACACCACTTATTAACAAATCACTCGCAACGCAAGTCACAACACAATCTCGATCAATACGTTAGAAGCGCATTGGAATTACTGATGCAATGAAATCAAAATATAACATATTTATCATACAACGCTAGGCGGAACCCGATCCAATTAAACAAGTTCATGCTTGTCGCTGCACACCGTACGCGGCTGCGTCCTGCGGAATAAACCGGTTTTTACCCCGCGGAAATAACGTTCTCATTTTGTTTTCGTTCCGAACAAAATGACATACAAAGAACTGTTCAAAACGTTTTAAAAACGTTATTTTAAATAACGTTTCCAAGCCCTGGTAGCAACATGGTAGATGCCTTTCAGTGTCAATAATGACTTAAAATTGGTATAAAAGTGTGTTAGAAATAAATACAAAATAAGGACCAATTATATTATTAGGAGACTCCTACTACCTAGACATAACTTTTCTCAGTCCCTTTACAAGTTAACAGTTCAAATTCAAATTAATTTATTCACATAGGTAACAGAGCAACACTTATGAAGTTATGAACGTCAATTCTATTTTTTTAATTTCACTATTAAGGCGAGGTTGCAGTACTTTTTAAGATTTTTGAATGTCCGAAAGTCCCATGAACTATGATATTGTTAATGAATAAAAATTTAAGTATAAAAGTTGAACATATCTTCTAGTAAATCGTAAAGATAGAAACACGACTTGGAATGATTGGCTCGATAAAAAAAATGTCAAACATGGCACTAAATCAAAATTTTAAACGTGTACTGCTTAGAGATTCCATAGTGAATTTATATGAAAGTATTATCAATAGAAACAGCTCTTTATTTTAAAATAAATGGTAAAAACAGATTTCGTAATTTCGTTATAATTTTTCTCCAAGAAAAAAAATAGTCAAAATGTTGGCATTATATCGCTCGCCGGCCGTTCATCAGTGCCTGTCTAGGCGTGATTGAGGGCTGACGTACGTCGTTGCTCCGCAAAATCCCCCTCCACCCCCGCATTGACGTTTTCGCAAATGTACAAAGTAATTCGTATTCCAAACTCAATCGTTCAAACCATAGACATACTAGTAAGAAACCGTAGACAGGTTACTGACAAGGTAGCTGGGGCTTACGAGTGGCACGCATCGCGAAAAGCGTACGCACACTAATGTCAATATGTCAAAACGACACACTAAGAATTAGATAAGAAGTGTAAGTGAGATAGCACTTCTAATCGCAAGCGCGAAAAAGAGATAAACATAATATATACTCTCTGAACCGACGCGCATTGTGACATCATGCTGACCTTTTCACAAACAATAATTTGACTCAGATGCGACATGATCACTTTGTCTGTCTTGAGTAAATTCAATTCGCCTCAAAGTAAATTTGATTAATTCATTTAAGGTAGGGAAATAAAAAGTCGATGTGATTTATTTATAACATTTATTAAAAAAGTACATTTTATTCTTCTCATTTCATTCAATGGAAACCTAAAACAGTACGTTAATATAGAAACTGTGCGCTGCGGACCCACCGTAGCCCTGGCAATACTCCTGGGGGTATGGTGGGTCTTTTAAAGCTCCGTACTCCTGGCTGAAATGCTCCTAGTGTTGTACCAACGTGCTACGTCGACATTAAACTGAGCAGTGTTATCTCTCGTATGATAATGACTTACTTACTACTTACGTTTTTGTATTTTTAGACAAGCGAAGACAAGCGCTAGTACGATGATATAGTGCAACAAGGAGATAAATTAGAGAATAAAACGTTTAGGTATTACTGCTACTTATAGGTATAATCTGTGGTACTGTTGAAAAATCGTCATCATCATCATCCTAGCGCTGTCGGATCATTCCCACTAGTTCTATTGAACAGTTCTATGATAGAACTAGTGATACTTTTTTCCCACTAGTTCTATTAGCAGAACTTGATGAGAAGAATATTATATAACTAATGGGAAAGAGTTATAGGATATTTCCCACTAGTTCTATGTATGTTTTACAAGAGTAGTGTCACAACATCGCGCTCACATATCCGAATAAATATGTATGTATAAAAATGTGTTATACGAATGAACGTCTACAAAACAATTGAACGTCTACAAAACAAATGAACGTCTACAAAACAAATGAACGTCTACAAAACAAATGACTACCACAAAGTGATCAGCTATCGATAGTGATTGCAAAAAGCAGGTGCATGCGGTTTTCGACCTTATTGACAATTCATGACAAACCTTTTTTTTGTTTTTTCTCGCTTTCTGGCATTATTACGGTAATAAAATTGTAAATTCTGACTTATGTCAGTTAGGTTGAAAATCGCATGCACCTGTTTTCTGCAATCACTATCGATAGCTGATCACTTTCTGTAAGTCATTTGTTTTGTAGACGTTCATTTGTTTTGTAGACGTTCATTTGTTTTACACCTTAAACAAATGAACGTCTACAAAACATATTCATTCGGATATATGAGCGCGATGGGTTCACTATTGTTTAACAAAAAACGTATTACAAAAGATCATTTTACAAACAACGTTTGAAAAACTAATAATTTGACAAACTTTCATTTCGCAAACATATTACTTTAAAAACAATCATTTGACATAATACAGGTTTCGCAAATGTTTTACTTAGAAAATAATTTAAATGTTAAATAATTATTTTAAAAATAATCATTTAACAAATTTTTTTCAAAATTTAAAAATATTAATTCGTTTGCCAAATTGGTGATTGTACAAAAGGTTAGAAGATAAATTATTAGTTTTTAAAAATAACAAATTTCTAGACAATATGTACTTACGCGAAATTTTGAAAATATTTAATTGCATGGTTGCAATTTTCATCTTGGACAGATTAGTTATAGGCAAGTAATAATTTTGTATTAATACTAATTCCATAGAAACTTAAGTCTTTTAAAAAAAATACACACTGCCTGAATTAAGCGAAATAAGTAGAACTCGGTTCTGGCACTCACCGGCCGCTACCGCGGCACGCTCGCTTCGCTCGCTCGGCTCGTGCGTTGTTGTCGCAGTTCTAACCTAACCTAACCAGCGATTGTTTCAGTTGACCCTTAACAAATATTGTTGTATTAACGTAGATTTTAGTTAATAAAATATTTACCAAGCAATGCGTTTTGTCAAATGTTATTTAAGCTTTACGTTGTTTTGCCAAATAACATGTTTAAAAAAATAATCATTTTGTAAATTAATGTTTTAGCATAATAACTTTTTTATAGTAAATATATTGTCCAATGAGTAGTTTATTAAACAATAGTTTGTAAAATAATAAATTTATCAAGTATAATTTTGTCAAATTTTATTTGTCAAATGAAAAATTTTCATTTGTTTTTGCACACCGAGCGCGATGTCGTGACACTACGGATCATTCCCAGTAGTTCTATTGAATACCCTTGTAAAAACATACATAGAACTAGACTGGGACATTTCCTATTACTTATCCCATTAGTTCTATTCTCCTCATCAAGTTGTGCTAATAGAATTAGGACATTTCTATCATAGATAATAATAATAATAATAATTGCCCCTCTGGGGCAGTCGTTATCTCATCATGAGACTAACGCAATTTCAGAGGGCAGAGTAACAGCTTTCAAACATCACCTTTGTCTTGTGATATACACACATCAACAAAGTCTAGGGATATTTTATATTTCATCAAATATCTAAAAATCTATGAAGAATTTTCTGATACAGTAAATAGAAGAATCATAGATTATTTTAAGGTCTTTAATAAAAATAAAAAACATTTCGTGTTTTTTTTTGTTTTAAATAAAAAAAATATTTTTTTTAATCATCATGGAAAATTAGTATGATAACAACAAACATTTCTTCTTAAAAAACTATTAATTTTAATAAAAATGGAAAAAATCTTGTAAAATCTAATCATTAATAATCAGTGTTGCCACCTCTTACATTGATTACACATCGACATCGATTGTTAATACTTAAAATTAAATTGTCAATGTCTTGCTGCGGTATGAGGTCCCATGTCCTTTGCAAGTGTTCGTAAAGTTGTTGTTCAGTCGTCAAATTTGGTGGAAAATCTCTCAAAGCTTTTCGTTGTAACATGTCCCAGGCATGCTCGATAGGATTTAAGTCGGGCGACTGTGCAGGCCAATCCAAAACTTGAATATCGTGCTCTCGGAGAGCGGTCGATACCAGCCGCGCCGTATGGCAAGGAGCATTATCGTGCATGAGTAGAAATTCATGGCCTATTTGAGTTCTGTGTGGGACAATAACGGGCTCTACTACCTCCTCGTGGTATTTTTGTGCAGTCATGCTGCCTTGGATCCAAACGAGTTGGGTTCGTCCGCCAAGACGAATTCCTGCCCACACCATGATTGTCCCGCCTTGGTATGGGTGGACCTCCTGAGGGTGCCGTAGACGGCTAACTCTCCCTGGAGCTCTCCAAACGCGTGTTCTTCGTGAATCCGGGTGAAACCCAAACCGGGACTCATCGGTGAACAGCACCAAAGACCATTGTTCGTCACTCCATGGTAAATGCTCCCGAGCCCACGAAAGCCGCCGACCGCGATTGCCACGTCGCAATGCTGGAACACGCAATGGTCTTCGAGCATGAAGATCAACTTCATGTAACCTTCTTCGCACGGTTTGGTCGCTTACCAGCAGCTGGTGGTCCTCCTGGAGCCTTTGCACTAGTTGCAGCGCTGTGATATTGGGTTGTCTTCTGGCGGTCATTTGGAGAAATCGATCCTGTCTCTGCGTAGTAACACGATATCTACCTGTGTGCTGTTCGGCCACATCTCCAGTACTGCGATAACGTGACCACAACCTTGATATCACATTTTGACTGGTATGTAGGGCCTCAGCAATGACGCGTTGAATTGCACCATTTTCTAACATGCCCACGGCTCGTAACATTTCATCTCGACTCAAATGACGACGTGACATGACTTTTAAAGCTCGTACGTCACGTTAAATTAAAAAAGAAAAACAATTAAAAACCCTTTTCATTAATAATTATTATTATTTTTTATTTTTTTTTGTTCACTACGGTGGTAAAACTCTCCTTATGAGTCATCTCAACTCCGCCAACCCAGCCATTAGAACGGCTGGGCTTGGGACTGGCGGAGGAGGTATGTGGAGGCTCTCCCCTAAAGTCGTTCGGGGCATACCCACTAAAAACCACCGCGGTGTCCCTACGGGTCCCGTTTGTTGGCGGGGTCACGCGATTCACGATTAGCATACTTTCTCGCGACCCCGCCCGGGATTGGCCCGCCGTTTGTGTTGGCGGGCCCCGTCTAGTTATGATCTCGCAATCATCCATCAAACTTCTTGCATACATCAAACTTCTGGCATCCATCACCTCACAAAGCTACTTGGGAGGCGGCGAGGACACGCGCCGCCTCCCGCCTTTTGGCGGACAGGGAGCAGCCCCAGCGCTCACCGTCCGCAGGCAATAAATTTACGGTGGTCGGAGGTCGTCTCTAGTTCGACGTCCCCGACGCCCGGACCTACGGTTGGGGAGAGGGCGATGTATTTCCCTCTCCCGCTCCGCCGCCTCCTTGCTCAGCATGACTGCTTCGCAGAAAGAGGCGACGGCGTTCCAAGACCTCTCACTCCGGACCATAGACAGAACTACGGCCGGGAGCGAGAGGACAACCGTATTGAGAGCCGCGACCAGATCACGGCGCTGCGATGCCCAGGCTGGGCATTCCGCCAAAGTATGCAACGCCGTGTCTTCGACAGGGTCGCGGCTGCTGCCACAATGGTGGCATCCGGGCGTTTCCTCCCGGCCTATCCTCCACAAATACCGGCCAAAACAACCATGGCCGGTAAGGATTTGAGTCAACCGGAAGGTGAGGACGCCGTGACGTCTCTCCAACCACTCATCAACCACGGGACTTACCGCCACTATCGTGGCGTGCCCGTCATTAATAATTATAATAAAACAGTTTTAACTTTCTTTAATGTAACGAATTACTAGCAAATTTGCCGCCATATTTTGTTTATTATTTTGTTTTTTTTCTTTCCATGTTCAAATTTTGAAAATAGAATAAAAGAGGTTTTAATCTGTATATAAACTTTTTGTGGAAACTAACAAGGTTCTAAACTATAAACTCGTAAATAATTTAGGATTAAGATATCCCTAGACTTTGTTGATGTGTGTATATTACAGGATAGAAAGAAAGCTTACAAACCGCAGGGCAGCTTTGTGGCGAGCTGAATGTGTGTGGCGACACTGCGGTCCCGAATACTTCAGAGAGTCGGTCAGGGCCTCGTCTCCGGCTTGCCTTTACTGGCTGGTCGGAGTGGATTTCCAAGAGCGCCCGCAGGACTCTCGACTCTGGCTTGCCTTAGTTGGCCGGCCAGAGGGAAGTCGCAAGAGCTATTTGCTCGGGGGTGGAAGTGTCATTGTCAAGGGCGTAATTACGGGGAAACCCGCTCCGGGTCACGAGACCCGCGATGGCGAAACCGGTGCCGCACCGCTCTACACCCCTAGCCGCTCACACCGGTGTTGCCCTCTTGTTGCCTTTATGGTAGAGTTTGTTTGCCTTGGCGGCTATTTAGAGAGGGTCCATCTAGTGAGCTGGCGAGTCACCGTCTGCCCCTTTTCGACGTACTCTAAGAGTACTTAGGGCAGACGCCGGCATTCATCCATAGTTTTCATCTAAGCCTATCCATTAAACACCCATCCCAAAAGCCCAGAGTAATTAGTTTCCATATAAGTAGCAATAGGCCCTCACCTGCTGCGGCTAACCCGTGACTGTACTTAATAGTGCGGTGATGGAAGCGCCTCGGTAGGTGTTCCATTACATTCTAGATTAAAACTCTCAAAGGGCCTCTGCGCGTTGGACCTATGTCTCCGTGTACGCCTGCCAAAGGTCCGGTTATTGTTCTAACAAATTAGAATAATACCCGAGAAAGAGAAACAAATAATAATAATATAATAATACTATAAGTAATTTAATTTTAAAATTGACGTTCATAAGCGTCACCTTGTGACCTAGATGAATAAATGATTTTGACTTTGACTTTGGTTGTTGATGATCAATCAGTTGGCCTATTTATAGAGTTCTTAACACCGTTCGATCGTAAGTTTGTTTGAACATTGTTATAGCTGTGCAGATTGTGCAGGGCACACCACACCAAACTTGCTGAGAGTAGTGACTGAACGGCCCATCCGTGCAGTGACTTCTGTTGAATGGCTGCCACTCCAAAACTTTCCCACCCAAAGATCATCGATAGTTCAAGCTACGTGCCTTGCTTACTGCCACTTCAGCTTGACTATCCGGAGAGCTATCTCGGCAAGTTTGCCTCTCTAGCTCTGAATCATTTCAGATTCGATATAGCAGGGAAACGTTGGGAATAGCTCTCTTCATTGACCTCTGAGTTAACCGAAGGGGTTGACCACATGACCACTCTAGAGAAATGAAAATAGAGTGCAAAATAGGCAGGCCTCTAGAGATCCTACACACCAAATCAACACAACAGAAGAAATAAATTGCGTGAAAAATTATATATACAAGTCTATCGTTTTTGTTTACTAGAGGGTGCCAGCAGCTAAGCTGCATATATTTTAAATATTACTATTTTCCCGATCGATTGGTAATTGCGAAAAGTCTGTCTTCGTGGACCCCTACGGTCGCCAAGGAACATTACGTCCAATTGTTTTGGCTGTAGCTTGTCTATCAGTCGTCAATAAAGGAATATACACAGAAGATAAAATATGCCAAAATGATCATTTCAACAACTTTGTCAGCGATTTGAAAGCTCGCTTTCGGAACAAATAAGTTATCCTCTTAAAACGAATTTTGCTGCAGCAAAGAGACTTAAAGAGATGATATATTGATAAAAGATTTTCGTGCACAAAATGTAATTAATTTGAATCTGGCTCATGACTGAATTCTTTGCTCAAATTACTTTAAGAACAATATGTCTTTTTACACATTTCCGAATTTCAATTTATTCAGAAAATACAACAAATAAATTGATTCTATGATGTATTATTGACTATTATGTAGTATTAACACCGTGGATTTTCACATCATACTGGGCATTTTACGCTCTCTTAATGTATCTCCAACGACAATTGGCTGGTTTCGTAGTTACCTGTTTGGTCACCGGCAACGTATACACATAGAAGACTCTTATTCCTTTTGGTCTTACACTACTGCCGGTGTGCCGCAGGGTGGCGTGCTATCTCCTTTACTCTTCGCCATATTTATAAACTCCATCTCAAATCAACTACTTTCATCCTACCACCTTTATGCAGATGATTTACAGATTTACACGCAAGCCCCTATAACTAAGTTGGCAGAAGCCTGTGTTACTATTAACACAGACTTAGAACGTATCTGCGAATGGATCCAGAGATATGGACTGATAGTCAACCCTGATAAAACTCAATTAATTATTATCGGCAGTCCTAAAATGGTTTCTAAAATTAACTGGGTTGATCTTCCGCGAATTTTGATGGAAAAGATCTTCCTTTTCGCAAAATTGTAAAGAATCTGGGCATTTACATTGACGAAACCATGTCCTGGAGACCACAACTAATAGAAATGAGTCGTAAATTATTCGCATCGGCAAGCTCGTTGCGTAGGCTACGCAACTTTCTTCCAACTGCCACTAAAGTTGCACTTGCCCAATCTTTACTTCTGCCCATTATTGACTATGCTGACGTCAGCTATCCTGATCTCACTGAAGAGCAGCTAGATAAACTTGAGCGTCTCCAAAACTTTTGCATACGATTTATATTTGGACTGCGCAAATATGATCACGTTTCAGATATTCGCAATAAACTCAAGTGGCTTCCAATTCGTCTTCGCGGGAATACTGACATTCTAACATTATTGTACAATGTTCTATTTAATCCTAGTACTCCCTCCTATCTTAAAGAACATTTTGTGTTCGTTTATGACACACATGTGAAATCCTTGAGGTCGTCTGAGGATCTAACGCTGAGGATGCCAAAGCATTCCACGAATTACTTTTCAAAATCTTTCACTGCTCAAGCTGTGCGTCTGTGGAATGATTTACCCCTGGAGATTCGAAAAGCAAAATCGTTAAATATCTTCAAAACTTTGATCAAAAATCACTATCTGATGATTTTCTTGTTACCTAAGCCTTATTTACTCCATCTGTATTATCTCTTATATTTCTATAATGTATGTAAGTAGGTATATTTTATATTTGTATTTTATTTTATGTAATATTTAATACTTAGTTGTATTTTATTTATGTACGTATATTTATCGAATTACAATGTATATATATGTATGTATGTATGTATATAGTATCTAAGATTTCCGTATTATTTTTAGCAACTACTCCACATTTTTGCTCATATCATTCCTGTCCACCTCAAGGTTGCCTGGAAGAGATCGCCCTAGGCGATAAGGCCGCCGATTGTACATTATCGTAGTTTTAAGTCTCTTTATAAAATATGTACTGTTTAATGCTATGTTGGTATACAATAAAGCGTATATCTATCTATCTATCTATCTATCCGGTAATACCCATTACGGTATACAAGTTTAAGGTAATATATCAAACTGTACCATTTTTATTTAATGTCGTATTATCCAATGTACACAACTGATAGGCTAGCGATAGCTTCGTAGAGATATTAATAAACTGCTTATCAGAGAGTCTCGGGCTCAAACTTACGGCTCGCAACACAGATTTTTTCTAAATTGTATACCCACTTAATTCCCATCGCTTGCTAAACGGTTAAGGAAAACAGCTTGAGGAAACTAGCATGTCTAAGTGTTCTTTAAAGTTCTCGAAAGGCTCATGAAGTCTGTTAAGGCCAGAGAGGAGGACTATTATGGCACATTCCTTCTTGCAAGTTTTTAATTATGCGCGAAGCTCAGGATAGCCCGGAAAGGAGACTTACTGTGGACGCCCTCTGCCTCATCTAGGGGACATAGGAACATAAGGCTATAGTGGGTCGATTGATAAACAGTTCTGTTATGAAGTAATTCAATTATATGACGCTACGTTGTGCACACATTGAAAATGATCTGGGGACACAGCAGTGCCCCCGCCAAGTCGAGCAAAAAAAGCGGCACTGCCGTATCATCCTTTTCTCGAAGCAGTTCAGGCCAATTTCGACCCCTTATAACTTCGTTTTGGATAAAACTAGAAGCCTGAATTGTTGTATAAACACGGTATATTTCAACTTTCATTCAATTTGAACCAGTACCTGGTTTAAGAATTATAATGAGTCAAAGTTTCTATTAATTTAACGTTTTAAATGAATATAATAATATTGACTTGGCAATCGCATTAAACAATCTAATTTTTAAATGTCGATGGCCGAGTCAATCTATTTGTTTAAAACGTTAAATTAATATCCGACTTGGTATTACATGGATCTCACAACTTTTTACGATAGAAGAACTGATTTGCGCGACTTGGTTTTTTGACAAGTATTGTTTTTTTATGGGATATAGTATTTAGGAGATATCATAAGTCTTGCCTCAGAGGACAAGAATCATTAGGTCATGTTGGAAGTCTTCAGGAGGTCTATAAACTCTGACACCAGAGTTGACTATACTATAATAATAAAGAGAATAATAAAAATAATCTGATAGATCAAAGTATCAGACAATTTTAAAATCTTTCCTTCCTAGATACCTACCTAACGGCAGCCCTGTTAGAATTCCGTTTTCAAGTCGTACTATGAATGACAGAATTCAAATTCAAATTCAAATTCAAAATCCTTTATTCATTTGGGTCACAATGTGACGCTTATGAACGTCAAAATAATAAATTTATAAAACAATTACTTATACTCAAATTTAAAACATTATTACTGTATGCTTCTACATTTACATTTACTGCCACGTTCGCAAAGCAATAGGTAGAACCATGAGAAAGAACGGGCAATAAAACTCACGGTCACTCTTTTTCATCGCCAGGTTTTGCATAATACACAATTTACATTTTGTAAGGTGCTGCAACTGTTACACCTTCTATATCACTTGTATATATTTACTGTACATCATAATACTCAAGCATAATACTTTTGGTTAGCCTCCTCAGAATAGACATGGTGAAACAGGAGCATCCACTTACATTATATATACCTAATAATGCAGGCAATCCGCGAAAGTGATCAGAACCATGATGGAAATGATGCAGTTAAATATTAAAATCTAATACCAGCCCGCAAGACCGTCATCGACCAGTCATTGCAAGTAGCACCCGTTCACGAGTATGACGCATGTGCCAGCCATCATCCCTCTCGCCATATTAGAGAGACAGGGATGACCCGACACACGACGCCACCACAAGAAATGACATTTTAGTGAGCATGACGACAACGGTATACGAACCAGCAGTAAGAAACAATCTATTGGTATACTGACCATGACCGCCAATTACCTCCATTTTCCAGATCGTTATTATTAACATAAGTTAGTGGAACGCGTGAAGGAATGCAAATGCAGAAAGAATTTTGTGAAGGTGACAAGTGAACAATGATATGATCAGAGATAAATAATGTTAAGCTACATTCAACAAATCATAAAAATATCCAAATCCTGCAAAAATCATGTGTTCACGAGGCACCTCCACTTAACATGTAAATAAAATAATCGTGAGTTAAACAACCCTAAGCCTATCCCCACGGTGTCTTATCATTTAAAAATTCCTTAATAGTGTAATAGCCCCTTTGTAAAAGAAAGTTCCTAATTGTCCGTTTGTAGTTGTGCATGGGTAAATTCATTATTTCAAGAGGCAATTTGTTGAAAAATCGTATACCAATCCCCGCAAATGAGTTCTGAACTTTATGTAGACGGTAGTTAGTTCCCACCAGTTTATGCTTATTCCTTGTGTTCACGTTGTGTAAATCACTTTTTTTGCGGTATAGAATTAAGTTTTTCTTAATGTACATTAAGTTAGCATATATATATTGCGATGCAACTGTCAATATGTCTACTTCTTTAAATTTATCACGTAAAGAATCTCTAGCACCTAACTTATAAATTGCACGTATGGCCCTTTTTTGAATGACAAAAATAGTCTGTATATCAGCAGCTGTACCCCATAACATTATTCCGTAAGACATTACGCTGTGAAAATAACTAAAGTAAACTAGTCTAGCAGTATCTATATCTGTGAATTCCCTAACTTTTCTAACTGCAAACGCTGCAGAACTAAGTTTTACTGCGAGACAGGATATTTGGGCGCCCCACTGAAGCTTACAATCTAAAGTTACACCTAAGAATACGGTTGATTCGACTAGTTGAATTGTTTCCTTATTTAAAATTATATTAGTAGGAACACTTTTGACATTAGGCAAAGAGAATTAAACACATTTGGTTTTGCTTGAGTTGAGTACCAAATTATTTGTCGAAAACCAATCTAATACTTGTGCAAGAGTGTTATTGACGGTATCAAAGTTACTTAAATTACGATCAACTTTAAAAATTAGTGACGTATCGTCGGCAAACAAAACAATATCACATAAATTTTGTACAAAGAACGGCAAATCATTAATATATATTAAAAAAAGAAATGGACCGAGAATAGAGCCCTGTGGAACGCCCATTCCTACTGGCAAACCTAGAGACCTACTCCCATTAACATCTACATATTGAATTCTATCACTAAGGTAGCTGGCAACAAGATTGAGTGCGGTATCTCTAATACCATAAAGTTTCAATTTAAGTAAAAGCGTATTATGTTCCACACAGTCAAAGGCCTTTGATAGGTCACAAAAAACACCAATGGCATCCTTCGAGTTTTCCCAAGCATTAAAAATATGCTTTAACAAAGTTACACCGGCATCAACGGTGGAGCTACCCTTAGTAAAGCCATACTGTTCACTGTGAAATAAATTATTTGTGTGAAAGTGGCTCTCTAGTTGATGCAAAATAATCTTTTCAAAAATTTTACTAATAGCAGGCAAGATAGAAATTGGCCGAAAATTACTAGGGTCGCTCTTTGATCCCTTTTTGAATAATGGTATTACTTTACTGTGTTTCATTAGATCAGGAAATACTCCTTTATCTACGCATCTGTTGAATATTGCAGCTAAATATGGAGCTAAGCTAGAAATAATTTGTCGCACAAGTTTAACAGAAATGCCCCATAAGTCAACAGTTTTTTTATTATTGAGCGTCTTGAATACCTTCAGTATGTCATTGGTGTCAATATATTTAAAATTAAAAAGCACATCACACTCATTCACATTGCCCCTAACCAACATTTCTGCTTTGTTTGGACATGAATCTAGACAGCTGGTTGTGTTCACTAGTATGTTTATGAAGAAATTGTTAAATGTCTGAGCAACATCAGTTTTCCTAGTAATAATTTCACCATTAAATTTTAATTCATAATTGTTATCTACCAATTTAGCTCGACCAGTCTCATTGTTAATAATGCTCCAAGTAGTTTTAATTTTGTTCTTGGATTCTTTGATTTTATTGCTTAAATATAAGGATTTGGCTAAAGCACATGTCCTCTTAAAAACCTTTGAATAATTTCTAACATATTGAATAAATTCAGGATTAAAATTGTATTTCTTCATACCATATAGATCATACAACCTAGCTCTACTTTTGTATATACCTACTGTTGCCCAATCACAAAAATTTACTTTAATGCTCCTTGCAAACGTCTTCAGTTTAAAAATTTTATTGTACTCATCATTAACAATTTTAAATAAGCATTTATATAATTCATCAGGATCATCAACGGTTAAGTCAATACTGGCGATCTTGGCAGCAACATCATTACTAAAGTGTTTTAGGCGAGCAGAGGTCATTGGCCTACATGTAATTTCTTGTACTTTAGGGGTTGTATTAGTTGGAATTACAACCTTTTGCCCGCAGTGATCCGATGTCAAGTCAGTTAAAACAGCCTTACTTAAATAAAGACAATTGCAAAAAACATTATCTAAGCATGTAGACGAATGTGAGGTTATTCTAGTTGATTCAGAGAACAAAACATTTAAATTAAATGACCTAAATAAGCTAACTAACCTAGTACAAATTGGTGATTTTTCTAACAAATTGACATTTAAATCGCCGCATACGATTATAGACTTCCTACTAGAAATTATGTGTTTTAAGACATCCTCAATAATGCTTTCAAACTGAGTAAAGTCGCTTTGTGGTGGTCGATACACACACACTATAATATGTTGTTCAAGCTCAACACAAGAAATCTCAGCAGTGCGCTCGATAGAAAGTTTAGCTATATCCTTACGTTCTTTACATTTCAAACTATTACATACATATATTAGAGAGCCACCACGAATAGCCTTCTTTCTTATAGCCGTAACACACGCTCGAACTTGTCCGGCGGACAAAACCCGTTGGTCCGGCGGACCAAATCCGCTCTCGCTACAGACGACCGGATCGGACAGTTGCTTCACGTAAGCCATATCCGACCCGACCGATCTGCAAACTAGCGGACCGAGGCGGACTCAATTAATAATAATTATGTTCGCCGGACTACTCTACAGACGGGCAGATTTGGTCGGGAGGCGGAGTAAATCCGTGGTCTGTTCGGACCAAGTTCGAGCGTGTGTTAGTGCCATTACGAATGCACTTATAACTGAGTAATGTTGATTGTTAAATATTAATTGGTCACCTCGCAACCAATGTTATGTCAGGTCTTTTTTGGATGATGAATAATATGAATATTAGGTCATAATCAATGATGATGAATATTAGGTCTTTTGTGGCAACTTCTGGATAACTGTTTCCTCTATGGTTTGAATTAAATATCCTTATATTAATTTAATTACTATCACGCAAAGCGCTATCTCCCACGGTACCTAATCGAAAACACAACGGTGTGCGGAGAGGCGACCGCTCAAACTAATCAACAATATCCGTTAGTACAGTCATTATCACCATCCTAGAGATATAAAAGATAGAGTAAGATTTTTACCTAGGATCCGCTCTCTACTTTAGCGATATTATCTAAGCCAGTCTCAGTCGGCGCTCATCATGCTGAGTGCAACAACAACCTCATACACTCTAGTAACACAAACTTTACAGCAAGTAGGTAGGTACCTAAATAAACTTGTTATCAATAAATTAACTTCGATCAAGTAACATCTAATAAACCGGCAGATACAAGAGATATAGCCAATAGCCGCAGAGTGACTCACACAACTGCTCCCTATCTTGACAAGGAGCAATAAAATGTATCATTTACGATTGGGAGTGTTTATCACAGCATGGATTACCACGCGGGTATATAACGTGCACTGAAGTTTCTAATGTGTTTAGTGAACTTGGTTGTTGCTGAGCTGGCCAATATGTCGTTCTTTGGAAAGGAATACACCTTCGACAGGCAGGAGAACTTTGAGGCCTTCGTTAACTCCTTAGGTAAGTCAAAGACAATATTGAAAATATTTAAAGCATTGTGCAGATCATTGTCATGATCTAAGAGTCTAATATTGAAGATAGTTTGCGGAAACTTGCTTATCAATGTATCATCAATTCATCATGGCGACATGGATTGTCATTGTCATTGACATTGAGTATTGTGGGTTCGATCTCACATCGTTGAAATTGCATGATATGGGTAAATGCGGTAGATAAAGAAAGCGTACCGGACGACGCAGCAGAGGTAGGCCCCCCGCAAGGTGGACCGACGATCTCGTCAATATCGCGGGAGGCGGTTGGATGCGGGCGGCTCAAGACCGGTCTGTGTGGAGAACCTTGGGGGAGGCCTATATCCAGCAGTGGACGTCGTTTGGCTGATATGATGAAGAAAGTGTGTGTAGTCTAGGTGTCGTTTATGATCAATTGTTTAATATTTGCAAAGGTACACGTAATATCATGAACACCGTATTTTTTAATACTATATTTAACTCCTCAATTCACGTTCTATAGCTGTCTAATAACACTTATCTCTTTTACTTTCACATCAATAATTACAAATATATATTTATGTCACAGTTTTTAATCACAAAATAAGTAAATAAATATATTCAGATCCTGCGGATTATAATGAATTTTATTGTACACCTTTTACCAATACGGTTTTAATTGACTAGCCAAGAACGGTCACAAAATGACGAGAATGAAGGTAGTCGCAACGGAAAACCGTAGGTACTCATTGCCCGTTTACTCGTAGTTCTCTTAATTTTATCTTGCTGGCTGGTATACACACAAACATACTTATCTTCCTTATCATTTATTGATCTACCACTATAATAAAATATTCATGTTATCATATCAATTACAATTAATTGATATTAATTGTAACAATAATGTTACATGTAAGTTACGTAATAGTACAAACTTATTATAAGGATCTGATATTAATTCATAAAGCATTAATATTTTTCACCCTTATTTTACTGTAAAAGGAATAATGCACAAAACACACGGCTTGAGATGATGAAGTGACGTAATGGTAACGTAAGAATTTGAACAGCAAATAACACTCAGCACAATATAACACCAGTTATGGCGACATGATGTGCTTTATAACAATTATAACACTCAAATTGTCCGCTATGCAATTCAATCTTAAAGTTAGTCTTTAACATCGAGTGCTAGCCGTGCTTATGTCTGAGTGCCTACACAAACAGATTGCATTTCAACTGCACTCCGACTGCAAAGATGCAGTTAGTACAACTGCGATAAAACTATTGTAAATGTATTGTTGTATAATTGATGGTGGTCCTTAATAAATAAATAAATAAATAAAAAACTGTAAGCCAACGGTGCAGCCTGATTGCAATCGGTATGCAGTTGGCGTGCAGTTTCAACGATTGATCGATTGATTGATCGAACGATTGACGATCGGCAAACTTTAACTTTTTCTAGGTAGTAGAGCCTTGCTGATTTCAGCATGAAGGGGCCGGCTCAACCGGGGAAGTACTACCCTCTCACAGAAAATCGGCGTAAAGTAACAGAACCTAAACTGTTGCGTTTCGTTCGGTGAGTGAGAGTGCCGGAGGCCCTATCCCCTATTCCTACTCCCTCATCCCACTCCTTATCCTATCCCTTTCCCAACCCCAAGCGGCGGAAACGCACTTGTGACTTCTGTGGTGTTGCTTGTGTCCATGGGCGACGGTAATTGCTTACCATCAGGCAATCCGTCTGCTCGTTTGCCGCCTTATACTATAAAAAAAAACTAGCTGCATGTGCACGTGCATCATACTAAATAATTTTGCGGGTCTTAATCGCGTAAAATTAACTTATTTAAGGTAGAAATACCGATTAGTTTCTCGACTTACATCGCCATGCACCTATCGTGGTCGTGGAAAGACTGGTGACAGTTTAAAATCGATTATTAGCTGACTTGCAGTTAAAATGCAGTTGGTCATATACGATGGAGTTAAGTTGGTTTCAACTTAACTGTACGTTTGTACATAAGAATCCTTGACCAAGTCAAAGTCTGACTCTTCATCGAACTTGCTAGAAATGTCATATGTACAACCTATTTGCCACTTACAGTTATTTCTCGTTAAAATGTCCTTATGTTTTAGGTAAAACTAATCTCTAGATTAATCAAATCAATCAGTCAATATTATATGCTGAAATCTACAAATTTAACTGATTTTACCGAACTTAAAGAAGAAAAGTAAAGGAACGAAACGGAATGCACTCCAGTATTTATCTTCCTCTTGTTACTGTGTTAGAGGGATTTGAGATGTTCTACCCGGTTCTCATAAGGGACACAACTCATGTAAGATGCTATACTAAACAAAGTAAATGTTTTTACTCTTTCAAATTTTGTGTCTATTTTCCTGGTCTTAGATTTGTATGAATCTCACTTTTAAGGTGATAGAGTAACCTCCAACTAGGTCGTGTGAGATACGAAGAAGATGCACTTATCAACAGCCTGAGAATCTTCTCATGCGACGAAACGCGCCCTACTGACTCAAATCCAACTGCAGCCATTTTAAACATGATAAGATAGCTACACAGATATAGTCGTACATTATACGACTAGAATAAATCATCTCCGATATCAGTTTATCGCTTGTCAATAGTTAATCTTACGATAACTCCTGCGGTAAAACCCTGAACTTGAACAGGCAGCAATGTAGTATCTTTATAGATGGGTGTAGAATGGACAATATATTAAATTAAAGTGAACTTGGCCTTCTCTAGGACAGTAGTGGCATTCACAGATTCATTTATCAACTGATATGATATTAGTATTACATAATGCGATAACTATTTTGAAGATCTCCGTTGTATAATCCATATACAAGTAAAATATGAGATACTGTGCAAAGCGGACTGTGTTTCACGTAAATGTGGTATGGTTCGTTACAAAATTGTAGATAAATTCCGAAAATCCTGCGCGCGCGCCCTCCAATCTTAATATGTAAAATCCTTGCGTTACTTACTGACTGACAGACACGCTACAGCCGAAACTATTGGGCGCACTAGCTGAAATTTGGCATGTATGTTTCTTGGGGACCGTAGGGGTGCACTAAGAAGGGATTTCACGAAATTCCCACGGGATCGGCCAAAACGGGTAAATTTAAAATAAAATGCAGGCGTAGCTGTTGGCGTCCTCTAGCATTAAATATAAATCCAAAAGTGTGTGTCTTGTCTCAGTGTCTTGCTGTTTCTGTCAATTGTGTCCGTCGGTGTGACTGCATCCGCGCGTGCGCCGGCGCCCGTGAGACGCGGGGGTGAGGGGAGGGGGGGCTAGTGCTGTGCGCCAAGTGTCATCATCATCCATCGAGATTTTCTATGAAAAGATATGCCTACAATTCTAAAGCGCTACCTTCTTCTAAGCAATGTTTGAGTGAAGATTTTATTACTGGGAAAGAAACGGTTCTAGGAGTAACAGTAATACTTTTTAAATGTCTTTATTTATATTTATTAAACTACGTAAAGCCTTGATAAAATACACATACTTTATCATCTTAGACTAGAGACGTTTTCCATACAGACCAACCTGGGCTGCCCACCTCAACCACTTCCCAACCACGATGCAGCGGTGGACCGACGATCTTAACTAAATCGTTGGTCCATCTTGATACATGGCCGCCACTCCAAAACCACTTCTTTGGGCCATCGGTTATTCCAATAATGTGCCCTGTCCAGAAATACATTTCTACATAGTATTATACGCATAACACAAAAGCCTTCAGGCATTACATATTTTGTTTTTACTTTTCGTTAACACACGACGATTATGATGCGTTTTAAAATGTTTTGGGACATTTATTTATTTATATTGGCACACCAACAGCTTTTAGGCGAAACATACAATAACTTATCTTCTAATAAAATCTTAACTATCTGGCCTAAGAGCTAATAACAGGTGTGAGACAACATTTACTATTAACAAGTATTTACTAAACAAAATAATTACAAATAAAAAAAGTTAAATCTTACTACTAAACATGTACACCAAAATAAAAAAATCGACTTACATTTGTGGTTGCAGTACTTGACGCCTGAGTTGCGATGGGGTGTTATGGAAAATGTCCAAGTTAAATTTTTCTTGTAGTGTGTTACAATTTTTTTGTAGTCTTTGTAAGGGCGAAAATTGCCCGACATTTGTTCTGTTTCGACGTAAAAAGAACGTGTTGTTACGTGTAACAACACGTTCTCACGTTCTCAACTATTAACCTTAGGAAGGTAAAAATCTAAATTAGACAGAAGATATGGTTCGGCAATCTTTCCCGTAATGACCTTATGTAGGAATACCAATTCAAGATAAGATCGTCTCTTCTGCAGTGAATCCTTTTTAAAATATTTGAGTTACAATCTGCTCATATACATAATAATCTGCTCTCCAATTAATGCACCCCTTATCGGCATTATTTTGCTTATGCACAAGGTACCGAGTAAAAGATTGTTGCACCCTCTCCAAGCGATCGATATGCACCTGATAAGATGGGTTCCATACTTGACTGCAATATTCAAGACGGCTACGGACCAACGCGAAGTAAAGAGTCTGTAAAGTCTTGACGTTTCTAAATTTTATGCCCACGCGTTTTATTAGACCGAGCATTTTTTGACTGTCACTTGCTACACTGGAAATATGGCTGCTAAAATTCATTTTGCTATCCATAATGACACCCAGGTCCCTGATAGAACTAACTTCATCTAATATAACATTGCCTAGCTTATATGTCGAACGAACTGGTAGTATTTTCTTCGTAAATTTAATATGATGACATTTATTAGCATTCGTTGTCTTTCTATTTGAGACACACCAGTTGTTAATGCGTGATAGATCCTCTTGTAACAGATGAGCGTCCATATCCGAGTTCACAGTTCTATATAGCTTTAGGTCATCAGCAAAAAGTAAGCACTTTGAATGTTTTACCTGTCTTACTATGTCGTCAATAAATAACAAAAATAATAAAGGCCCTAGATGTGAACCCCTGATGAAGCCAAATATGGATTTGGGACATGTAACACATTTTAAATAACTGCCATGTTGTGAGTTTTTTCATTGCTTTAATTAGTTTAGATGTTACGGCTACCCAATTATATCAGATTTTTTGACAGCACGCTGTAGGCATTCTAGTGATTGTAGGAAAACATCCCATAAATAAAGAAACATTTTAACTAGTACATACATACATAGTCTCACGCCTATAACCCCGAAGAGGTAGGCAGAGGTGTATTTCTACACCCACTTTACGCCAGATATACTTTAGTCCCACGTAATAAGGGGCGAGCCTATTGCCGTACCGGGCACATTTTCAGACTCCGTGCTGCTACTGAGAATAAACTCAATAACACTGCCCGACCCAGGAATCGAAACCGGGACCTCCCGATCCCCACGCGCACATTTATGCCGCGAGACCAACGAGGCAGTCATATAGGGTTTGATGTCGAGTTTTCCGTCTCTACGCAAAGATGGTATTTGCATCGTGTTATCCCTTAGTCGCCTCTTACGACTCTCACGGGAAGATAGGGGGTGGTGACACTTGTATTCTATGCCGTCAACCACACGGCTCTTAACTAGTATTTGTAATAAAGCTTTCAATTCCAATTCTTGTTCAGGACAATAATCGTTAGGCCATGTCAGAGGACTTCGGGTGGCCTGAAAACTGCTACACCAGAGTTGGCCACACACTAACATGAAAAAGAAAGAAAATAAAAGAAAAAGGTATTTATACTTATGTTGCTACAGACATCTTCATGGTGTTGCAGGTCTCGGCGAGGAGGAAAAGAAGGGCTTCTCGGACTATTACCCGAACCAGCTGCTGAAGCAGAATGGTGGCGACTCATACACCATCGTGAAGAAGAGCCCCAAGGGCGTCAAGGAGGTGACCTTCCAGAACGGCGTGCCGGTGCAAGAACAAATCCTTGGCCGCGCTGTGAGTATACTGGTATATCTGGCGTTATCGAGGTTCCAACTATGACCTTGTAGCCTCACCATGATCTGTCTATACGTATTATTATAACACGACAGTCACGGGCGTCGTGTTATAATGCAAGGTAAGCCTTCCTCAAAAACTCTCCCCAAGGGACATACATACATGCCGAATTCCAGGTTCTTGCAACCACTGGTTCCGGCTGTATCTTGTCCGTCAGTCAATTAGTAACGCAAGAAATTAATATAGAGAGAAAATGATACATTAAAAACGTGTGCTATATTCCAGACGGAGTCAGTGTACACACTGGACGGCAACGTGTTGACGCAGGTGCAGAAGGTCGAGGGCGAGGAGTTCAAGTTCGTCCGGGAGTACAACGACGACAGCCTCGCAGTGGTGAGTACCTCCTCCATCCAACCAACACTCTATACATGCACTACTTATAAACTCAAAGTCTTTGCATACCATTTTAGGGCAAAATATTGTTTGGCATAACTTCTATTAGCATAATGATACTGTCGCATATAAACACTTAAGCATAATGCAAAGGCTGGCATAACTGTTATTCGGTGTCATTTGTATTGGCAAAGCATAATTTATTCGTGAAATCATGAGCAATAACTTTATTTGGCATATTTGTGTAACGTAAAGAAAAAATATGTTAAGATGTGGCGGGGCTCATGATCATTATGCTGAATTTCATTATGCCAAAGTGAATTATGCTAATGTTTTTTATGCTAATCATTAGTAAACTATCAAAATCATATTTTGTTCTGTTAGGCCACGATTTCAAACTTATAAACGGCAAAATTTAAGTTTCGTGGTAATCGATCCCTCGCGCTTAAAAGTCAGGGTCACATACCACTAGACTAACAAGCCTATTGCAACATGCATATCGTGTGTTACAGTCGTTACAGAGCATGTTGAGCCCGCAGCATCAACTAATGCACATTATTTGTTCACAGACGATCACATCTACCAAATTCGACGGCACGGCTCGCAGATTCTATAAGGCTGTTTAAATTAGTTATTGTACTCTTATTTATAAATAAATTTATATAAAATATAATTTTATTTGTTTTGTTTTCACTGCTACGTGCATGATTGCATATACATAAAGCTATCAAATCTCCAAATAAATACCTGTCTTTATAGTTCTTGATGCCGTTTATACTTTTCTTTTTATAAAGACAACTATGGTACTAGGGATAAGTCCTGTGTCAAAGGTGCCTTTATAAACATTCAATCAATGGACGCAATATACAGCCACGCTTGAAACAACACGGAGACAGTTATTATTAGATATGATGATTTATACTGGACTGGCTCCGTGGTCCAGTGGATAGCGTATGCGACTGCTGATTGGAGGTCCCGGGTTTGATTCCCGGGTCGGGCAAAAGTATTACTGGGTTTTTCCGAATTCTCAGTAGCAGCACGGAGTCTGGTGATGTGCCCGGGAACGGCAATAGGCTCGCCCCCTATTACGTGGGACCTAAAAATTCATTGCGAAATGTGGGTGTAATACATATTACGCCTCTGCCTACCCCTTTGGAGATACAGGCGTGAGACTATAAAAAAATATTTACAGCTTCAGACGTAGTTATGAATAATACGTACAGAAAAATGGAACGAGATTGAAATTGGTATAGGCAGAGAATTCAGCTGGAATAGAGACCTGAGTGTCGTCTACTCCTAGCTATATCAACGCAAAAGGATGTCAGTGAGAACCATCGACGATACTGAAGCATTTATTTTCCTTTTTAATACGAGTGTGTGGCGAACTATAGACATTATTATCGTCATCGTCCTAGCGATATCCCAGTTATATCCAAGACTTCCTGGTAACCTGGGGTCCGCTTACTAGTCTAACCAGATTTGATAGAAAATTAGCATTTCCACATAGCTGCCGTCTGGTGTCGGCGTTTATAGGGCCCTCTATGGCCTTGGCATTAGATAAATAGATAGATATACTCTTTATTGTACACCAAATAATATTGAAAAGTACACATTTTTTTAATTGGCTTATACTACAGCATGTACAAATGGCGGCCTTATCGCTAAAAGCGATCTCTTCCAGGCAACCTTTGGATTTATTTATTTAATCACAAACAATTTTTACATTGTGTTTGATATGATTACATTGATATGTCATGGTAGAAGTCATGGATGGACAGAAATGGTGTGTAAGCAATCAAGTGTGGCGATGGTGTAGTTAATTAATTAAAAATTGGCATTCTTGTTGTTTGACTAGAACTGGAAACGACGGCTTTACGTGTTAGCATGCAACAAAGAGTAAGTACTAACTCTTTGTTCCATGCTGACAACAATCAAAATGAGCGTTATGTACAGAATCCATCACGAGAAGCTATACATTTTGTTAATACACATTCAAGGGTTTGTAACCTTTGGATCAAATAAAAATAATTTAGTAGCCATTGTGGTCCAGTGGATAGCGTATGCATCTGCTGATCGGGAAGTCCCGGATCCCGGGAACTCTGTGGTCCCGGGCTCGTTTCCCGGGTCAGACAAAAAGTGTTACTGGGTTTTTTCGAATTCTCAGGCGTCTGGCAAAGTACCCGGTAACGGCAATAGTCTAGCCCCCTATTACGTAGGACCCATAAATTCATGGCGAAATGTAGGTGTAGTATTACACCTCTGCCTTCGGAGATACAGGCATGAGTATTTAAAAAAATAAAAATCATTGATTTCATATAGGACTACGTCAGAGTGGACTTATTTCAAAATGGCGACCCAATTGTTTGTTTCGTTTGTTTCTTTAAGCTATGTTCCTTTGAGCTGTTTGGATTACGATAATTTGTTAATGTTTTTATTATCGCCCTGTCGGTTAGTAGCAGTTCTTTATGTACGAAATGTATTGTGATTGGGACTATAGCTCTTTGGAACGCGTATAATGTTTCGGGTACTTACTGAGTAATCTTAATAAATAAAATCCTTGCGTTACTGACCGACTGACAGACACGCTACAGCCGAAACTATTGGGCGCAGGAAGCTCAAATTTGGCATGTATGTTCCTTGGGGACCGTAGGGGTGCACTAAGAAGGGATTTCCCGAAATTCCCACGGGATCGGCCAAAACAGGTAAATTTAAAAAAAAAGCAGGCGTAGCTGCTGGCGTCCTCTAGATACACATAAAAGTGCAAAGTCCTCTTATAATATTGGCACCTTGCTAGACTAATCGAGCACTGTGTCATATCAAAATATTATCTATATACGTGTGCATATAAACTTATCTACCTTTGAGATAAGTTTCGGTAATGCGATAATTGTTCGCCAGTAATTAGTATGGCACATAACGATCCAGGCTCTACCTATCGAATAAATATGTTTAAGCTGTTGGTAACATTAAATAATGTCTGAACATAGTGATATTGAACAAAATCAAAATAAATAATAACAATAATTAAATATTACCAGTCGTACCATACAGTCTTTTGATCCTAAACTCTGCAGAATCTTTTCTTTAGCAATCAGATAACTGACATAATTAAACATGCTGTTAAATTACACTCATCACAACAATATGTTTTAGGTAGGAGTCGAACCCATGACCGACGTAGGCGGTAGCGTCACTAACTACTACACTTTTTTTCACACACACTTTTTTTGACACAAGCAACACCACAAGAGTCACAAGTGCCTTGTCGCCCTTTGGGTTAGGAAAAAGGATGGGGGGAGGAGTGGGATGAGGGAGTAGGATTAGGGGATAGGGCCTCCGGCACTCTCACTCACCGAACGAAACGCAACAATATACGCGTAGGTACTGTTACTTTACGTGGATTTTCTGTGGGAGGTGAGACGTTTAGCTCTCATGTAGATTGTCGGGGTTCTAATAGAAACACTGCTTAGAAGGAACAGGTTTTTTATAATGTCTCACTACCGCTACATACAGTATGACCGACTAGGTAAGCACTGGTCTAAAGGCTGGAGTGTAGACTCCTGCTGCTCTCCGACGCTCGCAGGGTAGACTGCTCGGAGGGTCGCCGGTGAGCTGGCCGAAGTGCACGCTGGGTAGGCAGCTCGTTGGTGGAGGTGTAATCTGAGCGGAGGCTCAGGCGGTGCAGCTGATGTAGGCTGAGCGGCAATGCAAATGCTTTTCTGCAAAAGCGCGCATGGCGTGACTTGGCTTGTTGTTCGTAACAGGTCGGTAAAGTTAAGCAACGGTTGCACAGGTCATCCTTTGTATGGTTGTATGGCATCTAAAAGTGCTACCGTGTTTCGGAACTTCGGATGACACTTCTTTCATCAGGGTTAAGGCATGTCCGGCACCAGAGTTGGCTACACACTCGGATGAAAAATTGAGGCTAACAGGTGTTCGTAAAGATTGCTGTTTGTTGTCAATGTTTTAATTGCCAGAATAAATCAAAGCATGCTCAGTATTTTTACGTAAGGTATGGTTACAGAACTAAGGCTGCCTCTCACAAAAAGTAGGTAAAATCTACTTGATAAACTGTATGTCTACACCTAGCCTCACATAATGAGAAAAAAAAATTGGATGCCACAAGGCAACAAACTTGCATCTACTTCATTGATGTTATAATATACTCAATCTCACATATGTACCTATTTTACATTATAAGAAAATAATAATTAACATCCCATGAAATTCAAATATTTTGCAATATTGTTCCAACGCGCGACACACTGCATAATTACTATTATGTTCAAAGGTATAATGACAATAGTCAATAATATTTTTTTACCAGATTACTCCTCAAAGTACATATTATTATTGTTTACTTATTATAACTGCCCAGCTGCAACAACAAATTAATGAGAAGTTAACATCTTGACTTGATCATAATTGATAGGACTGACCGGTCTACAGATAATAAAGGAATAATGTTGATTTTCAAAAAACTGGTTCAACTTGAATAAGGAATTGAAGCAAGCGAGTAGTGGCTTTAGGGAGGGGCCGACCGGGACGGACGCCCGGGGCGCCGAGTTCCAGGGGCACCGCCGGCGCCCCTCGTTCATGTCAAGTTTCAAAGAAACACTAAATGAGTTGGATTATATTGGACCCAAAAATGAATGTTTGCTAGTTTGTGATATCTGTTTAACAGCAAATATATTAAAAACAATCCTAATTTTTTTATAGTAGACAATGTTAATTTAACTAAATATACTATACCAATGGTTGGTAAGTCCAAGAATAGTATCACCCTAGTTCCTCCCGTGGGTGGAACTTCTAGAGCAGAGAGGGTAAGAGCGTGGGGAGCCATATTTGGGATTGCATCATTACGGACGCGGGACAAATGCTATATAACTTAAAACAGTAGATCATTTGCATGAAGGGCAACTTTCTATCAGAAAGATCCTCAATGGAAGTGGACTTGTCAGCGCCCCGACGGTAACAAGAAACAGGAGATAAAAATTTCCTTCGTGTTGAATCGTGTTACCGTTGGGGCATCATGACTTATTACAAGCAGATATTTAAGAATATCTCAGTGTCATTAACATTAGTCATTAACATAACTGTGTAATACCGGAAATAATCCCTGACTAGTACGAGGCGCCCTAGATAAAAATTTGGAGCTTGAGTGGAGCCATATTGTGGTCTGCTCTTCATCTTACTATGCTTATAGCGGTATAGGTATGTCGCCTTCAACTAGAATCGGAAAATAGATACGGTGCACAACAAATCCCGTCAAATATAGATGTGGACTTGGCATAGTCGGTGCTGTACGTCAACTGTTGGGATATCTAAACTTTCAAAAACACTTTGGAACGTATGCGACTTCGACGGGAAACACCAGAGGTAGCCTTGTACAACCCTCAATCACTCCGTAGAAAGATCTGGAGGTGGGCAAATCTGGACCAATCGTCTCATATAGGAGGCGATTGAGCAAAATCCGGGTACAAAAGTATTCTTGAAATTACTGGGAAAGAGTCACCTGATAAAGCCAGACTACCTCGAATAGCGATACCATAACAGCAGTCCCGGAGACACTTGCTAAAATTAAAACTTCTGCGTATACTTGTATGCCTTGCATGCACCGACGTCTACACCAGACAGACACCAGCGACCTTAGAGCTCGCTTCCTCGCCTATTAACATAATATTTTCTGTAAGTATATGTTGACGAAATCAGTCTCTCCCGCTTCTCAGGCAGGTTAGTAAAGGCTCTCGGGGAAGATGGAGTAGCCGTCTTTTTCTGGCCCATGGAGACTACGAAAAGCCTTTGATTCCATGAAACCTGGGCCGCTCTTTAGTCTCTGCAGCGCTGCCAACTGGATGTGGAGGTGTTGACAGGTGGCTGCCAAGTGGCGACGATGGCTGTTTAAAACCTTAACCACCAAACAAGACTTACCCGTTTGCTTCGAGGTGTAAGACGAGCTTGGTTGTTTTTTATGATTTAATATATACCTAATGAATTGAGCACCTCCAGTTTCTACTAGTTATAATATTATTTAAGCGTGTGTTTTAGTAGTTTAGTAAACTATCATTGGTTTATATTTTAGTGCTTTTTTATTTATTATGCAATACCGACGTTTTAACATCACTTTTAATGTAATATAATGAAATCAAGTGTGAATTGGAGTCGGCCATGGAGTCTTCCGTAGTAGAGGTATCCAGTTAACATACACATTGCCTTATCTTAAAGTATAGCATGATCACTTTTTCGCCACCAAAAATAACTTTCTTTTCCAAAGTGTTGTTCTGGTGTGTTCTATGTGCGATATATAAAAGACTACTTACTAGTAGAAATCGGACGCCGTGTCGGGATGGCTAAAAGTGCCATGACTAGCCTCGATAAAATCTGGAAAGACCGTAATATTCGCCGAATAACTAAGATGCGTTTGGTTCGTACGTTGGTCTTCTCTATCTTCCTGTACGGGGTGGAGACCTGGTGTCTCGGGAAAAAGGAACGCAAAAAGATTGATGCCTTTGAAATGTGGTGCTGGAGGAAGCTGCTACGCATTCCTTGGACAGCTATGAGATCCAATGTCTCCATCCTCAAAGAACTGAAGGTCACCAAGCGCCTGCTGACTACGTGCCAGGAAAGGATCCGGAGTTTCTTTGGGCACATAATGCGATCCCTATTGCACAGCCTGGAGAAACGCGCTAGAGGAAGAGCGCCAGCTAGATAGGTGGACCAACTCAAGGAGGTGACTGGAGGCCAGATACAGGGAGCGGTACATGTGGCGCAGAACCGGACCGAGTGGAGAAGATTTACATAAAGTCACGATCCTCAGCATTGAGGGAACGACCAGAATAATGACTAGTAGGTTAAGGTCGTTTAAAGGTTTCATTAAGATCTACAGCATATAGGAGGGAGGGGGTTACAGCAAGGGACGCCAAATGAGTGTCTCGCCCGGGGGCCTGGATGGCTAAGACCGGCCCTGCAAGATAAGAAGAAGATTTTGATAGAGCGGCTATGTCTACTGTTTGACGGAGTATTCGATATAAATACCTTATGTAGTCAACTGGCATGCATGCTGAATGTTAGCCGTGTAAAGTAACACGCCATTACTGAAGTGACCAATCCGTTTCCTTTTATATCGGTACAACACACTTGCACTCGCAGAGGTCCATAATTTTATTGGACAGTTCTTGGACACACCACTTTTTTATATAGTTAGCTAGGGAAAGGATTTATACGCACATTAAGACTGCCTCCGTGGTCGTATGCGTGTACTGATCGGTAGATCCCGGTTTGATTTACGGGTCGCGCAAAAATGTTACAGAGTTATTCCGATTTTTCAGTAGCAGCACGGAGTGTGGTATTGTGCCCCAGAACGGCAATTATAGACTCACCCTCTATTACGTGGGACGGAGGGACCAAAAATTCATAAGTCGAAATATGAGTGTATTTACACCTCTACCTATCCCTTCGGCGATATAAAAAACAAACCTTTTTTATATCGCTTATATGATACATCGTATGAATCATAATTCATATAGAAAATAATTGGACAATTTCATGCTAATTTTTAACTTGATTATTTTGATATCACAATACCTAGTGCCAGTTTTGCCACAATCACCACCATCCGATAAGTCGCAGTTAAATTAATTGGAAGATAAAATCGTAGGAATTTTGTTTTAATTTTGAACTTATCTGGAAGATAACACCTGTTAGTGAAACTAGGCTTAACTTTCTAATGAAGTTGTTTACTTATTAAATACTAGAGGACGCCAGCAGCTACGCCTGCATTTTTTTTTAATTTCCCTGTTTTGGCCGATCCCGTGGGAATTTCGGGAAATCCCTTCTTAGTGCACCCCTACGGTCCTCAAGGAATAAACATGCCAAATTTCAGCTTCCTGTGCCCAATAGTTTCGGCTGTAGCGTGTCTGTCAGTCAGTCAGTAACGCAAGGATTTTATATATTAAGATTATTACTTTCAGGAAGCAAGCACGGGCAACTATTGCACGTCTGTTAAATTATCAATTGGTTAATAAGTCTGACAAATTTATCAAATTTCGATACGTCTAGATTTGTTTGCCTTATCATATCACGCGGATTCTCTGAGTAAATATAAATCTGGCTTGGATTTACGCGCCGCCAGTCGTTCGTTACGCCACACGGAAGCCAGACAACATGTCGTTCTTTGACAAGGAATACACTTTCTGCAAGCAGGAGAACTTCGATGGATTCCTGAAATTCGTCGGTAAGTACACAAGTACAATTAATATTAGCTTTAATTCTAAATAGAAATATCTTCAAGTGAAAACGCCATTAATTTTTATTGCTATCAGTGAAAATCGTTATCGGATTAGCAGGTACAAGTTTAATTCAATTTTAAAATTTGACATTGGGCATTTAGTCTTTTCACAAAGTGTAACTACGACGAATAAAATACCTACTATTCTACTTTTTGATGATTAGGTACGTCAAACTCAATAGGTACCGTATTTGGTAGGTACTCTGTGAATAAGTTAGGTGAATATTGAATACGATGTGTGTAATATGAGGTCGTCTAAGGATCTGAGGCTGCAGATGCCAACACATTCCACAAATTTCTATGACAAGTCCTTTACTGTGCAAGCAGTACGCTTGTGGAATGCGTTGCCGATAGAAATTAGGCAAGCAAACTCGCTTGGCATATTCAAAAACGCATTAAAACGGCGTTACTTGGCTATGTGACAGAATTTTTATTTTATTTAATTCAATGTAACTACGTTCTTTGTATGGCTATATGTATTTTACATATATTTATTTATGTCTTTTTGTATTTATGTATTTATGTATTTACGTATTTATGTATTGATGTATTTATGTCTTTATGTATTTATGTATTTACGTATTTATGTATTGATGTATTTATGTACTTGTGTATCTATGCATCTATCCTTACTTCATTTTATGACTACAGCACTGTTTTTGTTTCGTTGATCTTTTCCAGTCCATCCCAAGGTTGCCTGGAAGAAATTGCTTTCAGCGATAAGGCCGCCTATTGTACATACCTATGTTGAATTGTATCATGTTTTGTAGCATTTGTATTGTATCTGGTGTACAATAAAGAATTTTCTATCTATCTATCTAATATTGCATTATTGGACCAATACTGCGCAGACTGAAATTGCTTAGTAAATACTATATAGCAACAAAGTACTTAATAATTTATTTTTCTATTTGTTTCACCAAATCTCATTTGAAAATACGTGCAAGGTGAAATGAAAAATACCTAAACCATATATAATTGTAAAAGATCATACATAATTGGTAATAACGATCCTAATTATAAAATAAGTATTATACAGGGTGTCACAAGACCTATCACCAAGCCGAAGTCTACTCGTTGTGGACATCATGCCAAGTCATACTGACCAAAAATAATAACTGGGAAACGACTTTTTTTTTGAGTTTTCACATTTTTTTAAACGCAATTAAAAGCGCGCGCGTGCAATGCTCGAAATACCTGCTTATCCATGGGGCTATAGGGCATCTAAAGAACATATTGGCGGGGTAAATGCATCGATTTTGTACCTAATTAGAAAAATTCCATACTAACTTAGAGCCTCAATATCTGCTGAACCAGTAATTTCCCAGGTATGATGCCGAAGTAGAAAATGTTCATAGTAATTGGTACAACATGGGATTTAAGTTTTCGTTAAGGGTCTTTTTACACCCTGTATTAAAAGAAATAAAATTTGGAAGAACTAAGAGAAAACAACGACTAAATTCGTTAGGTTCAAATGACATAATTTCCAAATGTGCAACGCATATTATGTAACAGAAATAAAAATTTATATAAACTAAAAATAAATTATTCTGCCTAAAATGAAATGAGAAAGATAAGACTTTGTTCCACATCGCCGCTTAAGTGATGATTAGCAATTGAAAACACACATTCTAAAAGTAAGTAGGGAGTGCCTTGGGTTTGAACTCGAGACACTCTGCGTAGCAATATTTTAGTGTGTCCACTAGACTCAGAGCAGCCTGCCTACTTAATTAAATATTATTTCTGCTCTACCTTCCAGGCGTCCCCGAGGACAAGATCGCCGTTCTGTCTTCGTTCACCCCCGCCCAGAAGCTGGTGAAGAACGGCGACTCGTACACTTACTACACGCAGACTCTCGAAGGTCCCAGGGAGACCACCTTCAAGTCTGGCGTCGAGTTCGACGATGTTATCGGACCACAAAAGTACCCCGTAAGTACCATTGCTTTAGTTTCCAATTTTCCATATCAATTTTGGTTTTCGCATCATAGGCTATATTTTAGGGTCGTCCCTTTTGCAACCTACAACTTTTTCTGTAGAGCTTGCGACGCTTTCTGGATTTGACTGAATATTTGATATTCACAGACGTCCAAATCCAAAGTAATAGTAATTATAATGGTCTTGCTTAATTAAATTAGAACTAACAATACTAACATTTACGACTATAATTTAAGTTTAACTAAATAGCACAACATAATTTCTACATGTGCAACGCATATTCTGTTAATATAAAGCCTTATCCCAGTTGTATATTGGCAATTTCGTCTTGGAGCATGCCGAAGATACAATATATAGTTTTTGCAAAAATCTTATTCTATTGAGAAGACTCATGATAACTGATGCAATACTTATAATTTATTAGACGGAATCATGTTGATTGTATGGTTAACTTGGGACTGTACTAGATTTGACTACCTTGGATAGTTGTGAGTTATCAATCCAATTTTTAAAGATCTATAAGTAGTAAGTTGTATAATGCTTGTTTATTTACCCAATATTTCGGCTAGGTTACACCAATCGTGGTCACGAAGTTTACAATGCTATTTTGAATGAACATTTAATGTATAATTATGTCTGTTTTTGTTCGCAGATCAAGACGACGTACTTAGTGGACGGTAACACCGTCACGCAGACGATCGTTAGTGATAAGGGAGAAGCTACGTTCACCAGGGAGTACAACGGTGATGAACTCCTTGTGGTGAGTCACAGCATATTCTTTATAAAAGATAATTATGGAAAATAAAGATAATGCCTCGTACGTAAGATGGTGAAATAAATACATGTGTATAAGGTACATGAATATTGTTAAAATGTGGCATTGGAGCAAAGGATAGACATCAGCACTCTCCCTCGTCGAAATAACTGCTATAAAATTACATTTAAAATTTTATTAACATTGAGTTCTATTCCCGATCCACTTAATCAGGAAAGCCATGACGATATCAGTTTATTTTTTGTTTACTTTAAAATTTGCTTTAAACTATTAGCAACACTTTCTATTTTTGGTGACGCAGTTAAAAATCCATATTGGTGGATACTCCACCACTCAAAATTGATTTGACAACATGCCTTACCAATATTATGGAAGACTGAACTATTTATTACTAACAAACAACCCTTTACATTACAACTCTTGCATTAAGAAGAAAATCCTGTGTCACGGAAGACTTTACAAACAGACAGTAACCAATGGACACAATTGATGTTTTAAATATTTTTCTTTTTACAGACAATCGCAGCTAAAGGTTGGGACGGAATTGCGAAGCGATACTACAAAGCCAAATAGATTTAATTAGTGTTAACATGTAATTTTAATTTATTCTTATAATAAACTGTTTTACTAACAAAATCTTTTCACTTTTCTAAACACTGGAATATTGGAATTGGAAAATTGGAATATTGCCTATAATTTTATTTTAATGATTTAGAGTAACGTATAGGAAGGTAGTCTCAAGACTGAGCTCTAGTGTAAAAATGAATATACCTAAATTACGAATCATCAACCAGATACATATACATAATAGCTGCTATTATTGCTCCGTCACTCGTCGCCTGAGACCAATACTACTGGTAAAATCATAGCCACTGGTATTATAATAGATTTTAGAAAAGCGATCGATACAAACGACTGCGTGATTGGCGACCAATACTCATTACTCAATGTTTTATTGCACTCCATAAGTTACATAAGGTGTTACAATATGACAATATAAGATACATTATGGACCCTGTAGGGCACGGCAACATATAATTATGTAGAAGAGAGGAGGAGGACCACTTCACGCTTTGATACTGCGCAGAGTATTGTGGGTTCGATCCCCAGATAAGAAAACACTTTGTGTGATCCATAAAACTGTGTATATATATTAAATTGTTGTTTCGAATCTGGTATTCATCGTGTCCGTTGGGTGAATGTTTGTTAAGTGCGGGAGTTATCTTAAACATTTAAATATGGCAATGAAAGAATATGATCAGATTATATCTCTCCTCTGAAACAAATTAACTCCAAAATGTTGAATTACGGCATTGGTGTTAAATTGTTTTTCGGGGTATAGGGTACTTCCGTGCAACAGTGTCGAAATATCGGATACTCGAAACAAAAATCCGAGGCATAATATATCCCGAAAGACAATTTCTTACTAACGCTAATGACCACGAAATAGTTAAGGTATTCCACAAGGATCGTTACTGGATCCTGTAATCGTTATATAATGTAGACGAAACAGTTTACGATTGAAAAAAAAACACAAGTGTTTGTATGTTCAAAGTGAAATATGAAATGATAGAACTCAGTCAGACTCATTTTTTCACCTGTAGCGACTAGCTACATAAGACAACAACATCGTCAAGCGCCATCTACCCAACGCCGACGGAACTACTACGAGACGATCGCATCTGTCGAAGCCGACGCGCCAAATTCGAAAATCCTGAACCGCGCTAGCAACTTTCGCGCCCTCCGAAAGTATGTCCGTCGGCCTGCAGGCCACCAAGCACGACCACCTAGCTTGGTTAGAGACTCCTCCCTCTAGTTGGAGGAACACCACACCTTTATCCTCCACACACCCATTAAGCTCACCTAGACCAATCCTTTAACATTCATCCCACTAGAACTTTATTTAGAAGAGATTTACATATAACTAGCAATATGTAGTCCTACGCGTACTGACGTAAGTGCATAGCAGTACTTAGTAATGCAGTTATAGACCCTCTGCTCAGAACCTTATTGATAACTCTCAGACATGCAAGTTCCCTCACAGTGATTTTCTGGGCCGTATAGCAAACGATTAATAATTTTCTGATTATATAATAATTTGCTGATTTCAGCATGAATGGGCCGGCTCGACCGGGGAAGTACTACCCTCTCACAAAAAATCGACGTAAAGTAACAGTAATTAAACTGTTGCGTTTCGTTCGGTGAGTGAGAGTGCCGGAGGCCCTATCCCCTTTCCTTCTCCCTCATCCCACTCCTCATCTTATCCTTTTTCCCAACCCCATGGGGCGGCAACGTACTTGTGACTCCTGTGGTGTTTCTTGTGTCCATGGGCGGCGGTAATTGCTTACCATCAGGCGATCCGTCTGCTCGTTTGCCGCCTATTACGATAAAAAAAATATATACAGGTTGATTTGTAATTGCTCGTATTCCCTTCGGGAGGTGATTCTAGGGCCAAAATGGATTATTTTTACCCCCTACATATGGGGGTCCAAAATGCACCATTTTGGAATAAAACGGTTTTTAAGATTTTTTTAAAAAATGCCAAACTTTTGTTAGAAACATCTTGTAAAAAATTATGTTGACTATTCTTGGTGGCAAATTGGGTTTTATTTAATGGACAATTAAATGGCGCATCTTTTAAATTAAAATAAACCTACTTGCTCAACGTGGAATTTGAAAATAGAGCCAATAAACACGCAAAAAATGTTCAAATAAAATAAAATTACGCCACAAAATGCAATTATTTGAAAAAAATAATATGTGGCATGTTATGTAAAGTCTTGGAATAACTTTCTGGTATTACCTGCTATCCAAAAAGGTATAATAGTCTAAGACAATTGGTGCAAATTTCGAGTAATAGCCACTTTTGTTCAAAAAAAGTGCTTCTGAATGACTCACTCGCCAGAACATTTTTTCCTGTATTTATTCTTAAGCTCTGCAATCAGCAGTGATTTACTAGTAGGGAGACCAACCTAGCAAAACTAAGGGTCTTGGATTCGAATCCTCAGCGTAAATGACTGTCTTTTGTTAGTTAAATGCATATAAAGTTTTTAATTCTCACTTGTCCCGTGACTCGAAGAGCATGTTCAGCCAGTTGGTACCGGGCGTTATGTTTATCTTGGAAACTCTTTTAGGGGAGTCAAAACCAAGTCAATCAGTCAAATAAATAAATAATTGAAAAACAAAGGCGTGACACTGAATCTTAATATATAAAATCCTTGCGTTACTGACTGACTGACAGACACGCTACAGCCGAAACTATTGGGCGCAGGAAGCTGAAATTTGGCATGTATGTTCCTTGGGGACTATAGGGGTGCACTAAGAAGGGATTTCCCGAAATTCCCACGGGATCGGCCAAAACGGGTAAATTAAAAAAATGCAGGCGTAGCTGCTGGCGTCCTCTAGTTAAACCATAAAATAGCCGGATTTCAGATGGGATCTCACTGTGACAAAACATGAATTACACGAAATCTTGTCGAATCAGCGTTGATAGTCTAAAATATGTTACTTTTTGTGAAAAAGATACTTTTACGTAGGCTTTTACTTATTCGTAACAAGAGTTTCCGGCTCTGTTGGAAGAAGTTCCGCTGGATGTGCGATTGTGTATGATATTTTTATTGTGCAAAAATTCAAATCGCCAACCTGTGGCAAAAAACGGGACATAAAACCTAATCGCCAGGTGGGCCAACAATATTAACAATACTAGTTCGGTAGGAGTGGCGATCTTTGGCCTGCATCATGCGCCTTTTAACGAATCTTAAGTGTTGCGACAGATTGTCCCCATCTCTCATCCGCTATATGAATGCAACGGAATATTTTATGGTCTAATTCAGTGTCACGCCTTGGTTTTTCAATTATTTATTTATTTGACTGATTGACTTGGTTTTGACTCCCCTAAAAGAGTTTCCAAGATAAACAACGTCCGGTACCAACTGGCTGAACATGCTCTTCGAGTCACGGGACAAGTGAGAATTAAAAACTTTATATGCATTTAACTAACAAAAGACAGTCATTTACGCTGAGGATTCGAACCCAAGACCCTTAGTTTTGCTAGGTTGGTCTCCCTACTAGTAAATCACTGCTGATTGCAGAGCTTAAGAATAAACTAGAGGACCCGTGCTGCTCCACAGCATATTTTAATATTATAAAAAAGCTCTTAAATATAGGTATGATGAGTAGGTACATTGTAGCCTTATCTAATAAGTATAAAGATGATATTCTAACAAAAAAAATATATATCTCAAAACTTCTTTTCTCACAACATTGGCTTTGCGTTGCACCTTAGGTATCGTAAAATTGCCACCTTGGCATTACTGAATGGTTTGCCGCGCAATAGGGATTTAAATAATATGTATAACTGAACATTGACGAAAGAAAGTTCTTCAATATGACTGTGCTGCCCTACCATTCTTTCCATTAGGACACTGTAATGTCCTTCGTCCAGATGCCCAGAAAATAGCAAGTTATGAACAATTTTGTCTGTACCATAGTCAGTAATCGTATTACTGTTTTCCAGGTGAATTCCGAATTGACACTCGGGATATAGCTCACATACACTCTTAAGTTCTGCATGCCCTGCGTACTGTCCATTGGCACACATCACACGTTTGTAATCTGTTGCATTTGTAATGGTCTGGCTTCGTCCCCAACAATGAAGTTACTATATATACATCCCACTTATTAACTATGTTATCAACAGTGGCGAAACGAATTTCATAATGTTTATTCTCACTTCCATATAAACAATAAGAAATTGCGCGGAATAAGCAATTACCTTCACCGTCAGCAATGGAAATAACTTGAAAATAAAATTGTTGATGGTAGAATTAATCAAATCTGAACCCGTTACCACCCGTATTTTTTTTGTAGTAGGGAGGACCATCCGGTACCAAATCTCCAACAGGGCCGTCATTGACCATGATTCTTTGTTCAAACTTTCTCTGAGCATTTTTCAATTTCCTTCCAAGAACCATCATTATTAATGAAAACACAACTACTCACAAAAATACGCTATTAAATCAGAAACTAACTACATAACTTACTTTAATAAAAAATATAGAAAAACGACTTTTTTATTAGTAGGAAAATAGGTTTTATTTCTGTTATCCAGCTAAATATGTCTGTGAGAAGCACGACTTATTTTGTTTGTGTATGGGTGTGATTAATCCATCATAATTTAGAAATGTAATAATGACGTTTATAATTTTGGTTGAAATTGTAGTTTTGGTAGGAATGGTAGCTTTGGTAGCAATCGTAAGTAACATTGCTACCAAAACTACTATTCCTACCGAAAATACTTTTCCTATCAAAACTACTATTCGACTAACACTATCATATCTAGCATTTTTATTAAACTACCATTTCTACCAAAACCGCCGGTGTTGTCAAAAGTACCTACCTTTGCTCTCAAAACTACTATTCTTACCAAAACTACAATTTCTACCATAACTACCACTTGTAATAATATAATTATATGACAATAGTATTATGAACCGCTGTAATATGTTCCACATAAAAAAAAAATAAGATGCCCGAAGAAAGTCCGTAATTTAAAAGCACGAAAAATCAGTTCACCCAACATTAAGGGTTAACTGGTAACATTCGGTGCATTCGGCGAATATTACCTGCCATCAGCGATAATTCACTATAGTGATAATTTGACCACCATCGGATATAATTTTACACACCACTACACTCAAAGGAGGCATAACGTTTTTTCCTGGCAGTTACCGCAAGGAACTTATTAGATGCCATAAAAATATTTTTGAATTTAGAACCGTCCATGTAGAGAGAAAGCAATGGAATCTTAAGAAATTGATAGGAAAATATTGAAAAATAAGTTCAATGTCCACACCTATCTTCCTTCAAACTTAACCAATTTATATGAACATACCATCAAATGAAAGAGTACTTTTCAGCGCGTGTGACTACGGCTACGAAAACGTAAAAAATGTATGGGAGAAAACTGTTTTTGCATATAACTTGATGAGTGTGCAAGTTAGGTAATTTCTAATGCTTGATGACAAATTTATGTAGCGAGAGCTTTAATTTAAAAAAAAAATCATGCGGATCGGTTGGGTAGAACGGCCTGGCCGACTCGTATTATAAAACACAAATTCTTTTAATATATAGATACAGGAAAAAATGTTCTGGCGAGTGAGTCATTCAGAAGCACTTTTTTTGAACAAAAGTGGCTATTACTCGAAATTTGCACCAATTGTCTTAGACTATTATACCTTTTTGGATAGCAGGTAATACCAGAAAGTTATTCCAAGACTTTACATAACATGCCACATATTATTTTTTTCAAATAATTGCATTTTTGTGGCGTAATTTTATTTTATTCGAACATTTTTTGCGTGTTTATTGGCTCTATTTTCAAATTCCACGTTGAGCAAGTAGGTTTATTTTAATTTAAAAGATGGGACATTTAATTGTCCATTAAATAAGACCCAATTTGCCACCAAGGATAGTCAAAATAATTTTTTACAAGATGTTTATAACAAAAATTTGGAATTTTCTCAAAAAATCTTAAAAACCGTTTTATTCCAAAATGGTGCATTTTAGACCCCCATATGTAGGGGGTAAAAATACTCCATTTTGGCCCTAAAATCACCTCCCGAAGGGAATACGAGCAATTACAAATCACCCTGTATAATTCGCAAATTACTTTTAAAGGTTGGCGACAGACATTTTCACAACTTGATACATACTACAGCGTATGAGACCTTCGTTATCTAAACGTAGCCAAGCATTATGCTTTGTTTACGGATTCAATCGCGGTATATAATATAGATACTCAAATTTTCACTCATAACAATGATCCTAAAAACTGAAGTTGGAAAAAAAAGACAAACTCTATCTCTGGGCATCTGAAGTTGATAGTCTGCCCAGCCAGAGGATACTGCAATGTGTTTTGCAATGCCTTAATGTTCTGGGGACTCCTGCCGGAAAATAATTAGAGATATCACAATTAATAGAGGAAAATGATGAATTATCGACAATAAAGCTACTGTCCTCTAAATTTACAGACTCACGCCTGTATCCCCGAAGGGGTAGGCAGAGGTGTAATGTTACACCCACATTTCGCCACGAATTTTTAGGTCCCACGTAATAGGGGGCGAGCCTATTGCCGTACCGGGCACATTACCAGACTCCGTGCTGCTACTGAGAATTTCCTAACGGAAAAACCCAATAACACTTTGCCCATCCCAGGAATCGAACCCGAGACCTCCCAATCCCACGCGCACATTTATGCCGCGAGACCAACGAGGCAGTCTCTAAATTTATTCATCATAAATTGTATACTGGCACCCACTTAATCAGACCCTGTGCCAAAGCCTGGCTCATCTCAACACTAGGGACACAGTTATAGTGGGAAAACATAAACATTTACAAAATACCACAATAATAAAGGTAGAACTTTTTAATTTTGGCTTTACGAAAAAAGTTTCAAAACCAAAGTTGTAGAGATAAGAATTTAATTTGCAACAAAAGCTCTTTCATATATTCTGTGCTTTATGATTCTGTGTGTGCGCGCTAGACTGTCTACGGACAGTCAGTCGGGTGACCCGACTGACTGTCCGTAGACAGTGACAGCCACAGACTATACAGATATACTACTAGCAGAGATGGGCAAAATGTAATTAAATTATAAATTAACAATTACAATTACTTTTGTAATTGATAATTTAAATACTTTATAACAGATTACTTTTGTAATTAGTTGCGAATAACCTACTATATATTTAATTAATTTGTAATTTAATTAAAATGTAATCTAATTACACAGTAGTCTGTTACAAAGTATTTAAATTAACTATCAAATACAACACTTTAATTGAACATTTTAAATCAAACGCCATTATTTATTGTCTATTATCTTTTATCCCTGTATGAATTTACACGTGTGTAAATTCTTATGGCATCTCATTTTATAAACGTAATTCTCGTATATTGTTTTATACGTTGTTGAATCATCTGCGGTCAGCTACGTTTTATAATTACGCAAGCGAAACCAACCAAAATAGATAGTTTAAAATAAGTTTTCACAGGAATTGGAACATTTTTGATATTAAAGCTATAACTGTTTATCATAGCGCTTTTCGAGCTTAGTTTTTTTATAAGATCGTGCATCTACCATTTACCGTACATTCGATCGAAGGTAGGTACTTATGAAGACGGCAAGCGTCAGGGACGCGCGGGTCGGCGGGGGAGTAGCAAGTAGTTGTGTGCCCGCGTCACTCGACGCACGTGCTCCTGCGTCCTGCAGTTATGATTATTTTTTTTGTATTGTGCGCACGTTACGCTTTCTCAAAGCCACTTCTCTTAATTTTGTGTTAATTGTGCCAATATAATGAATCAAACTTCGACACCCGTTTATGAAGATGAGAGCTCAGTTGATGATCTGGTATCTGTTCCGTCTACGTCAAGCTCATTGAATAATATTTGTTCCGTACAGCCAACAATACTTGACGGTAACTTTTTTGAAGTAATTCAAAGTGTTCCTGGTACCGACAAAGTTGTAGCTATTTGCAAAAAATGTTTGCCTAATAAAACAAAGATAAAAGGTGCTAGATATTGTACATCAAATTTTAAAACACATTTAAAACGCAAACATGGGTCGGAAACTTTACAAGAATATGAAGCGTATATGAAGAGTACAAAAAGATCAAAGAATGTTCGTACTTCTAGTTCGTCGGTGGAACTATCACCACGAACACGTGGGGCGCTTGCTACATCTTCATATAATCAAGCTCAATTTGATCACGATATAGTGAAGTATTTCGTGAATTCAATGATAGCCTTAAAATGCATTGAAGACCCGTATTTCCATCAGATTTTACAAAGACTAAATTCAAGTGCTAACAGCTTCAGAATTATGAGTAGGCGTACGCTCGGAAGACAGATTAAGGATTATTTTGATGAAGAATGTACTGTGATAAAACAAGAACTCGAAGAAATAAAATACATATTTACGACAGTTGATATTTGGTCAGGACGTAGAAAAAGCTTTTTAGGCGTGACCGCTCATTGGATTGATGCACGTAGTTTGAAAAGAGTTTCCAGGGCTTTATCTTGTCGACGCTTCAAAGGCTCGCACACTTATGAAAAAATATATGAATTATTACAAGAAATCTTCTCAAGATTTGGTCTCAGTAGTACAAACATTGTAGCTTGTGTTACAGACAATGGTAGCAACTTTGTCAAGGCATTTAAAAGTTTTGGCGTGCAACGTATTAACGTGATAAATGGACCAAGTGATACTATAAACTCGTGTGACGAAGCCTCAGATACATATAGTACAGATAGCGAATTCACCAACAGGAATGAAATTGCTTCTACAGTAAACTATTTGGAGACTTGTTTACGGTTTCATCTAAGATGCGCTTCGCATACGCTAAGTCTTTGTGCAACCGACGCTAGTAAAATATTAGAAAACCGTGAAACGGAATTATCTAGAATACATGATCAAACAATAAAAAAATGTAACAATTTATGGAAAGCTGCGAATAGACCAAAATCTGCCGAAATTTTGCAAGACATTCTAGGCCACACTCTAAGCAGGCCAGTTGAAACAAGATGGAATAGTCTTTATGACGCCTTAAAGAAGATTTTCACCATAAAAGATAAATCAGCAGCATTACATAAAGCGTTAAATATAAAAACTCCACTTCGTGAGTCAGAATTTTAACGATTTCGAATGCAGCAGCTGAAAATGCAGCTTTAGCTGCTATTTCTCATCCTAGATACAAAAAATTGAAATGGACATCTTTAGTCGGTCAGGCCCAATAAGGTAAAATGAAAAATTTACTTGTTAAAGAGGTCATATCCATTATTCCAACTGATCTGTCACGACAAAAATCATCGAGTCAATCAAAAGAAGATGACTATTTTGAGATAGAATCAAGTTCTGATTCCGAAACCCAATGTAGTGAGCCAAGAACTAAAGCTGAACTAATAGTATCACATTTTATTGCGGAGGAAAATAGAGAACTTCAGGTGCTGAATAACCATCCAGAATTGAAAAAAAACTTTATAAAATATAATACCCCACTGCCATCTTCTGCGCCTGTAGAACGCATGTTTTCGTACGCCGCTATGACTAACTGTCCAAAAGCGAACAAGCTATCTGACGAAATGTTTGAGAAAAGAGTGGTGTTAAAAGTTAATATTAATTATAAAACTCAAAAATGGTGATCGTAATTAATAAAACATAACAAATTAAATTATTGTAAAATAAAGTTGATTTATAGTAAACGGTAGGTATGTTTTAATTACCTGACCCTAAGCTTACTAGCTCTTCGCCGCTATTTCACCCGCGCTACTTTTTATCAGTCCACCAGGACTATCTGCCGGATCGAATTATAATAACATATAGCATATGTTACTTCTGGAGAAGTAACATAATAATATGCTATATGTTAAATATCTTTCTAATAAGGATATAATTATTAAAATCAGTTTATATAGCACTAAATCCGATTTTTAAATATCATTTTCTATGTCGCACATTAATTTTCATTAGCAGATAATTGAATTACAAAGTATTTTAATTACTTGTCAACCAGATTACTTTGTAATTAAATAACACTTTAGTCATTACATTATATATCCTGAGTAATTAAAATTACTTTATAACTAAATACAATTTAACTGGATTACATTGTAATTACATTACTTTGTAATTAAATTAATAATTCAATTACAATGTTAATTAATTGTGCCCATCTCTGACTACTAGTGACAGGTGTCAAGTGAAGTTAATTAATTGTGCCCATCTCTGACTACTAGTGACAGGTGTACATGAGACAGTGTAATGTATCTATTGCATAGATACAAACACTACATCTCTTCCCTTTTAACATTTTGATTTATAATTATAATGTATGTCTATTTCATTGGCAAATAATTATACGTCATTGCCTTATTTTCCTTATACCTAGACCTTATACGCAATATGCACGCCAGGACGTGGAGTTGCGGAAACAGCCCAGGCTACCATACCATACATAGATGCTGTCCCCTTCTGTTTGCTTTGGCCTTAACGCTCTTCTCTTGCGGTCTCCGTATTATTTTCCTTTTCCCTTTGCAACTTCGGTCTCATTATCCGTCTTGTCTCTGAAAATAGATTTAATAGTCTTTTTATCCGTCTTACTTCTATTTTTCACATTGGGTTTTTATCCATGTTCATTCTCTTGAAAAATACTTCTGATGTTTTTCCTATTACAGTATGGGAGGTGGCGTTGTACTTCATTCAGTTTTAAAATTTTTAGTGTATCTTTCATACCCTGCTTTTCTCTTGAGTCGTTTTACTGTCTTTGGTTATAATATGTTCTCTTCATTTGTGGCCAATCTCGTACTGTGTTTAAATTTAAATATCACCATCATGATAAAACTTTCAACTCCTCGCCACGAACCGCCGCGAATCAGACGAACAGCATCAGTAGTGACCGATAGTGGGCAGCCCAGCCGACCGAAGACTTCTCTCAGAATTTTTATGATTTGCAAACTCGTTATAGTTCTTGTAATCTTGATTTCTTTACAGCGGTTTTAACTTCACTATACACACAACAAGAATATAATCGTTCTTTGGCAATGGGCCCAATAGATCGATAGCAATATCAAAGTTCTCAAACTAGAGTGCATCCTTTGCAATTCTTAATCGCCCATTCAACGTCCAGCCTCTTTTTCTGGCTATATTTCTTTGTCTGGCTATATTTCTTTCACATTGCGTCTCCAATTTCCGTATGCTATATTTCATATTCTTGGTCCTTTTACTATTACTTGCGCATATACCGCTCCCAGTCCTATAGGACTTGCGTCTGCTTTTACCCACGTCTTGTCTTTAATGTCGCAATATCCCAATGTCTATTTCCGACAGCATTATTTTTCATTCATTCTCATTCATTCCGATCTCTTCTTCAGTATTCTTCTATATTTGCCCTATTGCCCAATTTCCTAAAAAGCTCTGTAATTCCTCTCCAGTACTTGGCATTCCAAATCCAGTTCATTTTTTCCAACGGCCTGACTCCTTCCGGTATCAGTTCGTGACCCAAAGTGCGTTGTCTGTGCTTTATGAATACATTTCTTTTTATTTAATAAAACATTGTTTTATTTAAGCACCTGCATTACTGCCAGAAAGCCGCACATCGTGCTCCCCCTCGTTGCACTGTTGCATTTACTCCTACAGCGAGACTGGAACTCTCCGATAGGGTGGCATAGCTGGTTCGACCGATGTATCAAAAGATATCTATCTCACCTTTTATAGCTACGTCGTCGTTCATGTCTAATATATACTTCTTCTTCTTGATGTGCCTCTACATTACTGAAGGTTGGCGGTCAGTTTTTTGAACTTTTCTCTGTTTATTGCAAGTCGGAACAGTTCTTCCACAGACTTGATGCCAGTCCATTCTCTGATGTTCCGGAGCCAAGACATTTTTCTTCTACCAACTTTTCTTTTGCCTGCAATCTTGCCCATCATGATGGTTTGTAAAAGCCTGTATCTTTCATGCCTGAGAACATGACCTAGATAAGCCACTTTCCTTTGCTTGATGGTGCGCAGCAACTCTGTTCCCTTGGTCATACGCCTCAGAACTTCAACATTGGTGACTTCATCAGTCCAACTGAACAACTGAAATTCTTTAGTTTTGCAAAATCTTTGGTAGCAGCCGCACTCCCCGTAGCCGTTACTCTCCCTTGAACTTTACTGCACACCCTGCTCACCTCGGTGTCCTTTTCTCTTCACTCAACTTGCTATCTTGTTTCGCCCACCTAGCACCATTCCTGCTTCGGTTTCTCATTGCATTGACTTCATTTGCCTTACTTTGTCTTTTTGTTCGTATCAGTTCCGTTGGCAATCCACACCCTCCAAGGTGTTGGCCATAGTGATAACCTTGTCCAATGCCCTCTCATTACCCATCGTCAACACTTATGTCCGATGTCATGGATTTATCCAGTATTTGGTTCATTATGTTCTTCAAACATACACTTCCGAGCCCGATCCCTCAGCTCAACAAGAAACTCCTTGAAACGTTCCCCTTCATCTTGCTTGGAAACCGCGCCGTTCAAAAGTCGTGTTTTGTTCCAGTTCCATTTTTCCACTGTAAGCCGACTGATTTACTGTCTCCAATTCAATGGAATTCACAATCCCAATTTATTGGAATTCCTTAGTCCACTGCCAATCGAATGGAAGACCACTTCCAATTGAGTGGAAGACCACTTCCAATTGAGTGGAAGACGACTTCCAATTGAGTGGAAGACCACTTCCAATTGAATGGAAGACCACTTCCAATTGAATGGAAGACCACTTCCAATTGAATGGAAGACCACTTCCAATTGAATGGAAGACCACTTCCAATTGAATGGAAGACCACTTCCAATTGAATGGAAGACCACTTCCAATTGAATGGAAGACCACTTCCAATTGAATGGAAGACCACTTCCAATTGAATGGAAGACAACTTCCAATTGAATGGAAGACAACTTCCAATTGAATGGAAGACAACTTCCAATTGAATGGAAGACAACTTCCAATTGAATGGAAGACAACTTCCAATTGAATGGAAGACAACTTCCAATTGAATGGAAGACAACTTCCAATTGAATGGAAGACCACTTAATGGAAATTGTCGAATCAAATAAAATCAAATCATATTTTATTTGTTATACATAGGTTTACAATAGTTGGTTATAGTCAAATATAATAATACGCTATGCTTAGTCACTTAGACATACAAATACTAGGCAGATACTTACCTTCTTCCTTCTCTTAGCGCCGCCCCAGCTCCAATCCGGGGTCCGCTTACAGATATTAGGCAGATGCTTACCAATTTAATTAAACAAGCAAATATTCAATATAAAATGTCAATTTAAATACATATTAAGATAATTAGAATCACTAATTCCAATTTATAATGGTCGAGTGGAATTCGCCATCCTCGAGACTTAGATCATAGATACCTCGATTCCTTCATTGGTATAAGGGTTGTATTGACACTCGTAGTGACGTTATAATTCCATCGATACCTTCACTAAACATATTAGCCTCTACCCACAGCCTCGCTCACCCATCGCTTAAGAAGGTAGCCCATGGGTCACTGTGCTGCACAAGCCACTACTACATCACTGCAATACCTTATCATAATACCTCGTTTTATGAAAGAGTAACAAGTATTCCTGACTCTGTTACATAAACAACAAAATGCAGATCTCAATTTGAACAGGTTTAACAAATCAAATCACACAGGTGTCTGTATCTACGTTCAAATCTACTTATCGATATTAATGTTTGATTCACACCGTTATTTATCTCAATCTGAGGATTTATCAACATTCTATTGAAATTAATTCTGGCAAACCAGATCTTGAGTGATCATTCAAAACACTTTCCATATTCGTATTGTAGCGACCAACTACATAACACAACATTGACAAGCGCCATATACCCAATAACGACGAAACTACTACAGCACTACTCCACCTATCGACGCGGGAAATATTCAAAAACGATCCTGAACCGCGATAGCAACTTTCGCGCGCTACGACGTATATATATATATACAACTTCCAAAGTATGTCCGTCGGCCTGCAGTCCACCGAGCACGACCACCCAGCTTGGTTAGAGGCTCCTCCCTCTAGTTGGAGGAACACTACACCTTTATCCTCCACAGTATCTATTACGTCATTTTACAACCCCATTATAAGGATTTGTCGACTATATAATGACTCACTACCTAAACACAGTTCCAAATTGGATATATCTATACTTATAATAAAACTGTAGAGAGGTCAATTCTGTACATTGAATATATATCCAAAATTAATATTGGAGGATGAATGGTGATTGATACTGATGCCAAAAATGCAATCAGTAAATTTTTTGTCTGTCTGTCTGTCCGTCTGTCTGTCTGTCTGTCTGTATGTGCACGCATGGGTCAAAAACTACTGAAGGGATTTTAACCAAACTTGGTACAATTGTAATCCATACTCCTGGGCAGGTTATCGGCTATATAACATAACGCTAAGACATATAGGAGCTGAGCAGTGACGATAAATTTGAAGCAAGTCGGATGAAAATGCGCTTTCAAGCTCTTATCCTCGCATACGTTGATCATTCACCAAAAGTATGTATTACAAAGATGATGGTCTTTAAAAGATCTACAAAAAAGTCCTGGATAGTATATATCTATCTTTTATAAATTAGCCACAATAACGGGTTTAATCGTTAGGCGTTTCTTCAAAGTGTATTAAATACCTCAATATATTGTATTTCACATAGATATATCTTTATCAAACTCCCATATTCAAAAAGTACACTTTAATATGTATTTTATATTTAAAAAAATATAGAAATCGGTTTATAAACACACAAGATATGGATGAAATAAAACTTCCAAATCTCGCCGCGCCAGTATGGGTACGGCTATACGGTTGATTTTTGTTTAACGCGCGAAACGGCCGTCTATAAGTAAGTACATATAATAAATCTGTAAGTGATCGATGTCCGTACATGGAAGATATTCAGAAGAAATCTATTTTAAGGCGTCTACATTAAAGTAGAAAAGGCAAAAATATAATTATTAAATGTTTTGTCTGTCTGTGCGTTTGTGCACGCTAATCTCAGAAACGGCTAATATAATTGGAATGCGGTTTTCACTGATGTATTGTAGTAAGCCCCTCTTAACATTTGATGTTTGTTTTATACGAATCGATTCATATATAAAAAAGTTGTGTCAAAGTAAACATTACGATGCATTTGTTCAGTCAAAATTTGTTCTACAAAAGTAGGTAACTCTTTAGTTGAATTGGTTGAAACTTAATAGGTAGATATATTATGATCAGTCAAATGTAAAATTACGAGCGTTGAAAGACTATAAATAGGATATTTTTGAACATTTGTATCTTCCAATTTAAATTGAGCTTTAATCTCTATGATTTATTATATTAAATAGGGTTCAGGGTTCAGCTTAGGCTGGACGTATTCGCACATGTATATGTAAACAGGTTGAAGAGTGGCGAGTCATTTTATTTTACTGGATGGGGATAAACACTGGGATGGCATTGTCTGAAGCAAGTATAAGTAAAAGTCCTCATCGATGACACCATGGGTTTGCATGGGGTCAAGAAAAATTGGCCGAGGACATTTTTAGGTTCCCACAACAATGTAATAAACCATTGCTTGGCAGTAGATATAGTTATATCTATCCTATTACTCAATATGAACGACCACGATGGCCGATACGAACCATCATTTGCTGGTGTAAAAATGATCTCTCGAGACTTACCAACTGAAGAAGAGCGTTTATAATTATGATCGTGTGTGTCGTAGCGTGAATAGTGATTTGAGAAAAATACTCCGGGTGGAACGGCAAGACTTTTTCTACCAAGGTGATTTCGGCAAAGGAACGAAGCTAAAGTAAGATTGTGCGAATGCAAAATGACGAACCCATGGGCGGTAACAGTCCTTTTTGTGGCGATTTTCCTTAGGCTCTGTCTGTTATACCACCACACAATATGAGACAAGAGCTGATGAAATTATAACCTGTCTATTTATAGAGTTCATAACTCCATAGTTATGCGATAATACAATCCCATGATTGTATTATCGCTATGCATTTTGACATTAAATATGCGAGCATGATTATAAGGCAACGAACATGCACAGGAATTCTCTGATCTTTTACTCGCGATTGGTAACTTCGCGGTGTGGACTTACACGAACAAGTGAAAGTCATTTGAGCTATTTTTAGGACATCTACACTATTCAATATAGGTATTATATGCAACTTAAAACATTTTGGGTATAAATTCTGTAGCCCAATGAAAAGACAAATTCCGCGCGAACGGAGTCGCGGGCACAGCTAGTTCAACAATAAATTAACTTTTAAGCACGATATGTTCAACATATTATGTCATGAGTAATGACTACTAACACTTGTAGTTACATAAACGTAACGTACGTTACACAATAAGTTTATTCCTTTTTTTAATTCTTTCACTCTCGTTTTTTTACAGGTCGTGATGAATACGCATATTTAGGAACCTAGTGCAGTTTATGATTCTATTGCTCACATATGTTTGCCACAAATGTACTAGATTCTGTCAGGTGTGACTAAATAAATAAATAAATTCCTTCGATATTCACCACGAGTAAGTCAAATTAAAATTAGTAACAACCCACGAAAATTCGAAACGCCATTCGTATACGTATCCAACTCTAACACTAGAAAGACTTCATAAGTCAATGTGAAGTAAATAATAATGTTCTGTAAGGCTGCTATTCCAATGCAGCATCCATGTCCTTTCCTTACTCTAAGATAATGACATTAAACCAGCAGTACACCGACTCCGAGTCAATTCAAAATAAATTATCTCATTTCGTTCAATACACAGTTTCGAATCGTCCCTCTGGTTAGACGTCTAAAAGGCGAGGTCACACCCACCTATTTAAGAAATAAAAGGTCATCGTAGCTATTTAGTACAAGCTTACACTCTATGAACACAGTACGCACGATTCGATCAGTCAACAACTTTAGCGCCGCTGCCCTGCGAAGGACAGTCCAGACCGGGTTTATTATTGTTCTATGTTTAGCAGAAACTAACAAAAGCTGAGTGTTGGTTCCAAACCAATATTACAACTATACCAGAAGAACGACCAGCACGTTTCACTCAAACGCGCTTGCTTTTATTGGAATAATGCAAGTCGGACAGTACGCTCAGTTTTGTTTATATTACATACTATGTCCATAAACGGCTGTACGCGAGACCAGAGGATATTGTTGTCCTCCTAGGTAGCCAAGCATATATTCACAAGGTTCGTAATCGCAAATCACCCTCACATGATTTACTAAACAAGAAATAAAAACAATCGCTTTCCCTTCAACCCGAGTATCGAACCCGGAACCCCCGTTCGATATTTACGCCATAGCTAGATCACAGTTGTATTCAGACAACCATATGCTAACATAAAATGCAAAAGTCATAATTAAATAGCTCAGTCCTACCCGCCATTTTTTGTTTTACTTTTATTTATTTTGTTCTTTAGCTATTGAAAAGAAGCTCATTCGTGATGTCTTGTCATGGAAAATGCGACACCGGCACCGTAGACGTCAAACGGTTCACAGTAAACGCCTGTTCCAACCACAACAGTAAACAAGTGGGCCCAACAAGTACCTACCCACACTAATAATTACATGCATTATTTCACTATATTAATTTTGTAAAAATCAAGTAAGGTATTTGAATATACAATGGCTTTGGTTATATAGTTCTTTGTCAATTCATACTACCCTTGACGATTTGGCTGTACTGAATTGAATAACTCATAGGAATTATTTTGCGTTAACAACGCCCTTTATCGTAACACAAGTCAATATCACTATAAAGCTATTATAATTTTAAATTAACGTAACGTAATATGCTACACCGACATCTAAGCAGCGTATACTTTGTGCATAAAACTCAAAAATAGTCGCACTTTCCTTCCTTTTTTAAATATTATATTTGTTTCACTGACCTGTATTTATCCTCGTCGCCATTTGTAGTATTTGCTATCACAGCAAATATAACCACAACACGAATCGATGTAACACTGGCTCACCACTACACACAGTACCGAGGGCACGTCTAGTGCGCACCACGCCTATCACCCGACTGACTGTCCGTAGCCAGTGACAGCCACAGACTATACAGATATACTAGTAGTGACAGGCGTCAAGTGACGCTACTTCCTCTACTGGTGTACATGAGACAGTGTAATGTATCTATTGCATAGATACAAACACTACATCTCTTCCCTTTTAACATTTTGATTTATAATTATAATGTATGTCTATTTCATTGGCAAATACTAATACGTCATTGCCTTATTTTCCTTATACCTAGACCTTATACGCAATATGCACGCCAGGAACACTACACTCTGTTAAATGCAAATGTAACTTTTCAATGGGCTATATCTATTTTGAATAAACCTAAGTTAGGTATACTTAGGAAACAGTTTTACGTAATAGATATGTATTAGTGTTTGTATGTCGGCTCTAAGATGGAACCCAGCGGCATCCGTAGCATATGTAGTGAAATTGTCCATAGTCTCAGTGGCGTAGCTAGCTTGGGTGGCACCCGGGGCGGTAACTGGCGAATGACCTTTTTTTTTTTTTTTAGTCGACACACCTAAAAATTCCGTGCTAACTCTCGTAGTGCTGAGCTAGTGCCTATGTTTTTGTACATTGTTCTTAGTTGAGTTTTGGGTGTCACCCCTTTTTTTGGATGGGTGGCACCCCAAAAAGGGTGGCACCCGGGGCGGTCCGCCCCCACCGCCCCCCCCTTCCTACGCCACTGCATAGTCTTACATCACTTGTAATTAAAAGTGGCATGATAAAGAAATGACATAAAGATGGAATTAAAACTTTGTAGGTACTGCCCGTATCATTAGAAAATATTACAATCAGCAACCATATTATCGGCGCCCTTATCTCTTAGGTGCCGTCCTGGCCTAACTACCGTTAAATACTAATCTTGAAAAGATTGGCAGATAACTAATATAGGCCAATAAGTCCAAAAATAATATATGAGTAAGCAAATATGGATACCATTCACTACTTAGGAGACACTCCATGACAGTTCTTTACTTGCACTAATATTGTATCTATTTATGGTATCTATTTATATATGTATGTTATAAAGTATATATTTATGTATGTTGTAATATTAGTATGTAAGTACATAGTATTATTATTAGTTTTGCTGAGCTCATCAGAATACACTATTCTTTGAAGTACACCAACCTACCCATTCTCCCAGTCACTAATTCTTGTATTCCATTCTTGGTTGTCTGGAAGAAATCGCAATTTGCGATAAGACCGCCCTTGTACCACTAGTTTTAGTTGTGTAAATATGATCACTGTACTCTTGTATCTTTTTGTTTTCTGGTGTACAATAAAGAGTTTTAATCTAATCTAATCTAATCCATTCAATTATAAATTGACCTACATTTGACTACCTCGTCTTTTTTTAATTTATTAATAACTAGCTTTCAACCTCTATTTTACATCCTCAGGGGTGGAATGTTAAGAAATGTTAATTTTAAGCTTCTGAAGAATGTTTAATGTTCAAGTTTAAGCTCGGTTTATACAAGACTTTTATATTATATTATATCTGATACTTCTACGTGGTGGCGCGATTGGCTACTTATAGCTTGATAAGTCGAGTTAATGACTCAAACGTTTTGCTCCGAAAAACATGACACCATAACTAAAAGTTATCGGTGATTAATATGTATTTTACCAGGAAGTTTACCTTGTGCTTTCGTATTGTACATGATTCTATTTTCTGTGAACTATTTCTGATAACTACTAACGCAACTGTTATTCTACTCGTCTATTCCTAAGATACGTATGAAGAAGAAACAAAAAGCGATACCTTTATAGGGTCACTCGTATGTCAATCCTTCCAACTATTATACAAAATATATTTTCACACGGGGAGATTATGAAGGCATCAAGTCAGGGCTTGACCAGATACATTGGCATGATATCCCTGGTAAGAGGGGATTGAATGACGCTGTTGAGATATTTTATAGTAGGTTATATGAGTTACGGGACAAATATGTACCACAAAAATCTATAAAACAGGGTTCTCATCCGATATGGTATAATTCGGCTGTAATAAAATTATTAAAAGAAAAATATAAATATCTCAAAAAATATAAAAGGTATAGCAACATATCAGATTATCATAACTTTTTACTGTTCCTACGGGATATATACCCTTTGTTTGAAGTAACCGATATTTTGGCACTGTTGCAAGCGCCATGTTCACGGATGTACTGAGGGTATTGCGGGTGGATGAATGTTACGAGCAATATAACGGTTTACCCGCTTTCTTACTCGTTTTTTGCGTACAACACCACTGCCACTTTTTCCACTATCGCACTGTACGCATGTTATGATTGGCGTACGGGACGACGGTTCATTGAGCCACTCTGTATACACAAAGCCAACACACACAGATCGCTATCTATACGCCGACTCACATCATCACCCACATCAACTGAATTCCGTTATAACGTCGCTTACCGACCGGGCATATAGCTTGTGTGACGAGGAACATTTGGGTAAGGAACTTTCGCATATAAGCGACGTTCTACACAAAAACGGATACAGTGGGCGAATCAGACCACCCAGACATACTAAAAAACACCTGGTCTTCAAGGTTGAACGACACCCAGCGTACTTACCGTACGTCAAAGGAGTGACAGATAAGATGATATTCTTAACAAAGTTTCAGTTAAGACTATTTTCACTCCTTTTAAGAAACTGTCGCAATAATAACAACGCCGAAAGACAGTCTTCCATTAGAAAAGCCAGGTGTATACAAAGTTGACTGCAGCTGTGGAAGTTCCTATATAGGACAAACGAAACGCACCATCTCTTGCCGGATAAAAGAACACATCAGGGCAGTCAAAAATAACGAGCCACATAAGTCAGCCATAGCTCAACACCTTTTAGACTCGGGTACCGACCACTGGATTGAGTTACACAACCCTCAAGTGCTCTCGACAGAACGCGACTACATACCTCGAATGGTTAGGGAGGCTATTGTAATTAAAAAGTTCAATAATTTTAATAGTGAGGGTTTCAACTGTCGAGTATCTGGCATCCAGTGGTGCGTCTATGTAAAACCCGTGAAACGAAAAAACTCAAACTGCGAGCTGACGTAGGGAGTGTAGTATGTCGTAATCGGGTACAGTGCGATAGTGAAAACAGTGGCAGTGATATTGTACGCAAAAAACGAGTAAGAAAGCGGGTAGACCGTTATACTTGCTCGTAACATTCATCCACCCGCAAGACCCTCAGTACATCCGTGAACATGGCGCTTGCAACAGTGCCGAAATATCGGTTACTCCAAACAAAGGTACGTGGTATATATCCCGAAAGACAATTTAAATCAAATCTTATTTCACGTTTATACTTAGTATAATATTATGTAAGATACTTTGATAATATGTTTCTATAAGTGGAAGCTTGTTATTAGCAATTTGATTATGTAGTACTAGAAACCTAAAATTGTTATTAGACTGTAAGTAAGCTTTCCTCAAAAGAATAAAATAAAATAACTAAAATTACAGCTATTTTGCTCTAAAACTATCATTTTATAAATACTCGTAACTACAGCTATTGCTGCTTATAATATTATTTCGATGTCACGAGCAAATCTCAATGTCTTTTCAGGTGATTTTAAATGGGCTTCATATCTTGTTCCAAAGATGGTGTTTTTCATGATTTCTCTGACACGGGTAACAGCTAAACTTTGAGAGCATATGTTTTGTCTATGTGTAGTTCAAAATGCATTATTACGTAGAAATATAATTATGTATTTTTTTACATACGGCCATATAATATTTATTCAATCTAGACACAGTAGTTGGAATGCTATGTAAATACTAGGCACTATACACATATCTTATAATAATGAAGCCAACATAAAATAAGAATAAATTTATATAATTTTAAACTACTAAATACTAAATTAATTTTAATACTAAATTAATTTTAATACTAAATTGTTCATAGAAATATTGGATTTTGAAAACATGTTTATACCCTTGCCTGCTGTTGTCACTATTGTAAAATTTCGTTGATCTTCCCTTGGATGTTTTATAATTTGTGTATGGCTCCCTAGGTTTCAACGAATCTACTTTTTTATCATTTAGAAGTATTCCTTACGAGAGAAATTCGTAGATTATAGCGAAAATAGACAGTGTTTTGCTTTATTGATCATGGTTTCTGGACGACAAAATACCACCATAATGCTGCATTGATCAACTCATCATTGTTGGGGTATTTGGGCAAATCCCAACCAAGGATTATCTAACAGCAGTTATCTTTCCTCATGACTGACGATCATCTGAGATTGTCGAATTTACTCGCTCTATCAACTTAGTACATTTTTAGCAAGTACACCTTACAACAATGTTTGTGCTATGTACAGTCAGTAACAATAGTAGCTGGACACTTCAAAATCTTTGCTGAGTCTTTAATGAGTTAAAACTCTTTGATAATATTGAATGATGAATTTTCCAATTTTATGATGGCGCTGGAGAAGTCACCAACACTATCTTATCACGCAGCGTCGAACGTTGAACCGTCATCCTGTGACTGCAAGTGACTGGGTCACTGCATGAGCCACGCCATTACTCATATCGCTAAAATTATTAATCGGATTATCTTTTCAGTCTTAAGAGATACAATAAGCTTAAAAGAATAAGAAACCTAATAGCCAAAAGAATTAGGAATCAAATACATTCAAGCAACTTCAAAACTTTTTCTACTGATGTATCTTGAATGACAAATCAAGTCAACTTACTCATACTGATAAACACGTACACTCATACGTTTCCTTTATCAATACCATTAAATATACGTATCATATCAGTCAGATTAACCACAAATATATAAGCAGAGTTGCGCCGTTCAGATTTATTTACGATAAACCGTAGCTCAAAATCTCCAACATGTCGTTTTTTGGAAAGGAATACCACTACGAACGCGAAGAGAATTTCGGTGACTTCCTTAAGGCTGCCGGTAAGTCAACTTAAAATTCATCATCATCTCAATACGGGAAGAGTAAAGTTATAGTCTACCATAATGGCCAAGAGTGAGTTGTCAGACTTCACATTAGGATGAACTCTCAGAAATTGCGCGCTTAAAAGGCCTTTAAAAATCAAACTCAATTGATCTGAAGAGCAATATCTGTACAGGATTTCTGATAAACAGGACTGTGTTTTCAAATTTTTGGATCATTAAACCAGTAACAATGAAGTGTTGCCAAATTAAATATTTTACCAGTATCAATGTAATATGTTTTATCTAATTAACGAAAAGGTTAAAGAAGACATCTATCTAGAAAACAATTTTATTGAGTCTTATCCTAATCCATTAATGAAAATAACAAATCTGCTTATTTGTTTCTAGTTGCTCTTTTGTTTGTTTAAATTGAAAAGTGTTGTGTTCTGAAAAATAATAAGTAGCTAAGGTTTGTTATATTTTGTTTATTACAAAACACTGAGTTTTTTAAACTGATGTTCATTTTACAACGTTTCTCAGAAGAGCCAGGTAGATTCGTACGAAAGATAATACTGATTATCGCTATAGGTACTACGTTGCAAAAACACTTAAAGTGTTAATACTAAGACCACACATTACTTTAGTAAATATGTAGCACCGATAGCAAAGATTTTCGATGAGCAAAATATTGCCAAACTGAAAGAAATTTGAAAAAATATTGTACGTAAATGTAAACTTTGAGCATGGTTATTTGAGCACATGGTTATCCCAATCAGTGAAAATTGCAGCACCCTGAGCTGATACTGCTACAGCAAATATTAAAACAAAAAACTAATAGGTAAAAACATTAAAAAGTAAAAATAAAATTGACCATTTCAACCGTAGACCGTTACAATTTTCCTGTTTTTTAATTCCTGCCTCAAAAATGTTTAAATTTTTGTTTACTAAGTATGGTGTTAAAAATAAAATCAGTATTATGTGAAAGTTAGTTCTGCAGCTTTCACAATATGCGTGTCGTTTACATACATACATATACTCACGCCTTTTCCCCGTCGGGGTTGGCAGAGACAACAGAACGCCACTTGCTTTTATCCTTACAAACCTCACGCGTATCTTCTACATTCATAAAATTTTACAAATATTCTAAAACATATAAAAAGATTTCGTAATTGCGATATAATGCCGTAGTTGCGAATTCTGTCATCGTTTGAAATCACCGTACACTAATACCATCTCTTGAAAAACTAACACAACATTTTTGGATAAAACTTATATGATGGCTCCAAATGTTCTCGGATATAGAAATTGCAAATTGTGGGGATATAAATTATAGACATACTGGCAATTAAGCGTTGTTGATTACCATACAATAACACAAAATCGATAACAAAGATACAGTCTGGCATTATGCAATTTAGTTCGTAGGTACAAAGTTCATGTAGCTCGAACTTGAATCTCCTAAATTTGTTCCTTGATAATACTACCTAGAGGACGAACACACCAAGTGCAATTGATAAATTAATTTCACCCCCCTCTGTATTGTCATAAAACATTAATTGCTTTGCAGTCTCAGAATCAAATCAGCATATTGAACTGAATTATAACATTTTCGCAATCTCTAAACATACCTACCAATATTTGAACTTTTACAACGGGTCTCCGTCGTGTAATGATTTCATTAGTCCTCCCAAGACCGCGGCTGGTGTAACCCATACCGTAACGTTTGGACAAATAGATGATGATGTCATGTCAGCCTAGCGACGTCCACTGCCGGACTTAGGCCTCCCCTAAGGTTCTCCACACAGAACGATTTTGACCCGCCCGCATCCAACCGCTTCCCGCGATCTTAACCAGATGGTCCGTCCACCTTGCGGGAGGCCTACCCCTACTGCATCGTCCCGTATGTGGTCGCCACTACAGAACCCGCCTGCCCCTAGATGATAGGGAGCTTAAATATTACACTATTTTGACACAAATAATTATCAAACTGAATTGTTCTATAGAACGCTACTAATAATTATTAGACTAACCAGTAATTTTAATACTATACCTATCGCTTCTTAAAGTTTTCTTCTTTTTCGTCTCTACACTTTTGGGAAAGTGGTCGTAGTCTTCACTTCAGTGTCGGTGATACACAATTCTCCGCCATACCACTTGCACTGCTGCTTTGTTTGTAAATTGGTGTAGTGGGTAATTAACCGCAGGGTACACCTGATCATATAGTCTTCAATAACAAATAAAAGTAATTTAATTTTAACGCTGTATTTGATTGCTATGATATTATTTTGAATTCGAATGCCTGTTAGAATTCAATTCAGATAACAAATTTCATCCTTCAGACATGAAATATGACTTACCTTCGATTACAGAAGCATATTATTGTACTTTATAATCGTTTGATATTTGCACTAATTTAACTGAAATAAAATTATTGAAAGTAACTTCGTCTAATTAACAATACAGAAAAAAATTTGGTCATAGCAATGATTCTTCAAATATTAGAAAACTTTTATATTTCCAATCATCATAATTACCCAATTCTTTAGCACTGGTACCAAATGTCACACCTTCATACAATTTTCGTTTTACGATATATTATGTGCATGGTTGGCATTAGTAAATCAGAGCAACTGGTTTGCCATGGCTATTTAAAGTAACACTACTTAAACTGTTGCGTTTCGTTCGGTAAGTGAGAGTGCCGGAGGCCCTATCTCCTATTCCTTCTCCCTCATCCCACTCCTCATTCTATCCCTTTTCCCAACCCCAAGGGCCCCAACCGCTTACCATTAGGCGATCCGTCTGCTCGCTTGCAGCCCATTACTATAAAAAATAAAAAAAGGTTTTATCAAATTCGTATCCAGAGTGAGCACAGCCTTAGCAACTTAATCGTAGTGTTTTATCAGGATTGCATTACTTTTTATCTCTTGTACGCTCCTATACTATACAAAAACACATCATATACCCACTTATGAGTGTAATGAAAAGACAAGAATATTTTCATTCGTGGCATTAAAAATACGCACACTTTTTCAATATTCCTTCAAACTGCACATACAAGGATTTCCCGTTGAAATATCAATCTATATATGATAGATATAATCAATCAACTTTATCTTTTAATAATAATTAAAGTTAAATGATATTACGAAATTGATATTTTTTAAGCGAAGGAATTAAAAAACTATATACCTAGGTTAAGTATCTACATAGTTTTCTCGTACCTAGTCAAGATTAGAACGCAGTAAATAAATATTCTCACCACGCAACCAACCATAAATTGATAATATTTATTGAACACGTTAAAAGCATGATAGACATAAGTGCATGTTCGGTAATGACTTGATCAAATATATTGATTACTGATAATCACCATCACTTGGCGGTAAAAAATATGCGGCTCGTGTTATCGTCACGTAAGTATATCATCGGAAATTACATCGATTAATATCAGCGCGATGTTTACGTAATTTATTTGATAGTCTGTTACTAGGTTGATTGCACAACGGTACAATAACCAGAATCTCCCCCCTTATAAAGTTAACATTCTTTAGAAACATGTAATTATGTAGCCCAAAGCAGTCTGATTTTCAATCGCCATACAACAAACTGTAAACTGGCTGAACGTGACAGTAAAGCAAATGTTATATTAAGATCAACTAAGTATCATACGAATGCCTATCTATAATTTTATTCAAATTCTAATGACTTCAGATTGGAGAATCTTTCCACTTCAGCGCAATTAATCCAGGATGTGATCTCTAGCTATTACAAGCTCATTAAACTCTTTGACGGATCCAAATACAGAATTACAAGTGTTATGATTCAGAGTACCTAATGACATCATCTCATAAGAAATGAGAAACCCAAATACCAACGACAAATAAATTTGATTTCCAGGCCTTTCCGAGGATCAGATTGCTAAGTTCCTGCAGTTCAAGCCTACGTCGAAGATCGAGAAGGATGGCGACGAGTACATCTACACGTCAGTCTCTGAATCCGGCACCAAAGTCACTAAGTTCAAGTCCGGAGTGGAATTTGACGAAACATTCAGAGAAGATCTTACCGTAAGTGGTCATATAACGTAACTCGACAAAACGACATCGAAGTAAGTACTTACGTGTACTATTCTCAGCTCACTTGACTGCCATAAAAATATTTTCATTTAGAGAATTTAATTTCTTGTTCTCACTGTAAACCGAAACCATTTATTTAGGTACTAGAGGACGCCAGCAGCTACGCCTGCATTTTTTAAATTCACCCGTTTTGGCTGATCCCGTGGGAATTTCGGAAAATCCCTTCTTAATGCACCCCTACGGTCTCCAAGGAACATACATGCCAAATTTCAGCTTCCTGCGCCCAATAGTTTCGGCTGTAGCGTCTGTCAGTCAGTCAGTAACGCAAGGATTTTATATATTAAGATAACAGATCTACATATTTGAGTATATTTATATTAAATAAAAAAATCCAATGTTCAGTTTAATCTCATTTTGATATTGAAGCCTCAGATTTGATCATGGTCAACGATGATCATGATCAATCATCATGATCATGATCAACGCAAACGGAAATGATTATGTACCTACCTAATGTTAGGTACATAATCATTTCCGTTTGCGTTGCAGCAACTTGCCAGTAGTCCACTAAGAGCTTAAGTCCTCTCCGATTGTCTGTATTCGTGATTTGATTACATATCAAGATCAAAACAATCATATCGTCCATTTCCTTTATATTTATCTCGACGATTTTGTCGATCGGTCCGTTAGAATATAAACGGCAATAGTCTAATATTCTGTTTATGGTGTATTCCAGGTGAAGACCACATACACAGTGGACGGCAACAAAGTCGTACAAGTGATCAAGAGTGACAAGGGCGACGCCACCTTCTCCAGGGAGTTCAGCGATGACGCGCTCGTCGTGGTGAGTTCATATTTGTTTATCTGTTATTTAGACAGACCAGGTGTAAGTCACTTATATCAAATAAGTATCAGACAGAGCGAGGCCACATATTGTGCGTCTGATCGCGGCAAGTGCCGACAGCTTGTACATGAAAGGACAGAAGAGCGGGTAATTCACGACGCCCAGCAGTCAGCAGCATGACAGAAGGAGAAAGGAAGAGAATCTGTTATTTATGTGTTGGGCCTCAGTTGACTGAATCAACCTCATCGCTTAAACAAAGATGTCAAAACATCCTACAAATAAATTGCATTTGATCATTATTTTTAATAATTACCTGACCTGTTATATAAAAATTGGTATGTGTAAATTGTAAAACCATAATTGTTGTTCCTTCATTATTTTCTATGTACAGTTGGTATATTTCTCGACTAAGACATTCAAGTTACTGTACAAGGTACAGTTTAAAACAATTGTCTCAGTATTCCACCCATTGTTTTGTACGTTTTCTTTTCAACCACTGATTTACTAATGATAATTATTATTGTGCAGACCATCACCGGCAGCAAGTGGGACGGCGTCGCCAAGCGGTACTACAAAGCTTAGTTTTATTTATTTCCTTTAATGTACTTTTAATAATATAATTATTTATTACAATTTGTATTTCCTTTGTTTCTTTAAGCATTAATCTTCAATCCTAATGAAGCATTTTATAATTAAAGAGGCAAGTTTTAGCTAAAACGAATAACATAGCAGCTAAAAGATTAATTAATATGTCTTGGACAGTCAGCTTCACACAACAAGCCACCATGCATATGTTATACATTCTGTAGCAAACATTATTCTCTACTTATTTCTAATTATTACACCGAAAATAAGTGCGTATTTGTCGTTTTCAGGCTACCTCACAGCTAGTACTAGTATTCGCATGTAATGTAACTTTCAGATTCGAATTAGAGCATTACGTTGTAAAGTAATGCCACGGTAATAATATCTAACAGTATTGTAACTCCATTCAAACGCACGAAACTCGAGTTATACCTACGCGCCTCCTCGCCGGTACCCAATGGGTACCCAGTCTTATAGAGTGTGCCTAAAGTACGCACATTTTTTTTGTACCAGTGTTTTGTTATTAAAATAATTATTATGGCGAAGATCCGCCGCTCTCGCCTCTGCTTGCGTCACCTCGGGGACATCGGTGCTCTCCTCTTCTGGAGAGTCTGTGGCTGAGGGCGAAGCCATCGCCGGGGGAACGTGTTCCACTCGCTCTGGGAAGAGGGTCGATACCACCGCCGCTAGCAACTGGGGTTGTATGCTTTGCGTAAGTGGAGGCGCCTAGGGATGCAACTTGCCCCGTACCCAACGGTAGGGGCGCCCCCACGGATCCCGATCTAGGGACCCCAGCAGCTCCTCCCTGGCACGCGACTTTAAGTCGCCGATATCATGAGCTCACTAGTACAACCTTCTGAATCTGCTAGTGGCGATAGGTACCTACTTACTTTTAGTTCCTCACGGAGATCTTTAGGTAAGCTCATTCCGCCTATCATCACGGTATCAAAGCAACTGAAGTCGCGTTGCTTGTCGTCCTCGAATATTGAGTACAGCAATGTTGACGTCATGATGACGGATACTGGCTGTGAATGCAGATATATCCATCTCAAAATGGTTTAATAACAAATTAGGTTACAAATGCTACAGCAAATATAGGCTAACTTTCCTTGTCTGTGGTCCTCGCGCAAATATAGAGGCTTACGGGATTTTTACATGATGTTGTTACGGTGTAAGTATGAACTGATCACGCAAAGGATTGATAGAAAGAAGGAGTTCTTCTGTTATTCAGAACATTATCGTCCAGTCTTATACCATTTGTACCAAGACGTAAGCCTTGTAGCCAGAGGTCTGCTTTCTAAGGGTATGCTAACTAGATTTTACAAAATATCAGATTTCCTAATCATCATCATATCCATAGTCTAAACGATTTATAATGAATATTAGCTTTGCCCAAGAGCGTCTGCCGTCTGACCTCCGCAAATCAGAGGAATAGCGATACAATATGTCATGGTTTAGACTAGTGTCAGATTATTCTGAACTACTTACTAAGTTTCTGTAAAGACTCTCAATGATCTTCATGACAGCCGAGATGCATAAACATGCATAAGTATGAAAAGAAACGTCTTTATTTAAGTGTCTAGGTTGTAGATACTAGGAGTAGGTATTGTCTAGGCTTAGGTAGGTATTTATTACGAGGATCATTCCTTGTAAACTCGAGGGTACTTACTCTATATTTATTAATAAAGTCAATAATGTGGTTCGTGGTGCTCGGCCCCGAGGTCTGGATCTTGATGAGATGCAGTAGCGGCATAGCCAGTGCGTTCAGGAACGCGGAGATCCACCGCACTGGAACCAGGTGCAACGTGGAACTATTGTGATCCTTCGAACTGAAATGAGGAACAAAATCTCAAACGAAAAATATTAAACTATTGCTTTCTTTGCCAAGCTCACTTGCGTATAGTGCATAATACGAAGTTAATTCATACGAAGTCAAGATTTTAGGTAAGTACTATATCCCCCCGTGGGATCTCCACCTTGTCGTGGTGGAGGGGCTCAGTAACCGTGGATTGGTCACCCGCGGTGAAGCTAAGAGGGATCCTGGGAGGGGACGCTCCTCGTGGGCTTGGAGGGGCCTGCGCAGGATGCGTCCAACGGTGCGGGTGCAGGGGACAGTTCTGTCTGTCTCTCGCAGTTGGTTGCGGTCGCGGGAGGAGAGGCGTGTCAGTGTTGCGTTGCCGCCCTCCCTACCTCTGCGGCCGCTGAGTGTTTTGGCGGCGACCTTAATCCGCCGCCAAAGGGGTTTTGTTCGGGGCCCGCCTGACCATCTGGCGGGCAAATGCCGGAGATAGGGCGCGCGGCAACGCAACACCGTGTAACGTAGTATCTCCCTTCGGTGTGTTTAAATGAAATTCGTAGTTGCTGTTACAATTAAAAATCAGTTTAATTCGTCAAGTAAATCTTAACATCATTTAGCAACGCATTTTACTTACGAAAAATTACTAAAAATATGCTATTCGAAAAGATATAATCAGGTCGCGTGATTCAGCGATGGTAAGGCGTTTGTTGAGGGTCCGCTCCCGGTGGTCCTCCAGGAAAAGCAGCTGGTGTACTTAGCTTTTCGGGCCGATGTCCAGTCGAATGCAGCAAAAGAAAGGGCCGATGTCCCAGCGCCTCCGTATTTATAGGAGGCGCGAAGCCCGGCGCGGCGATGAGATGAGTGGGAGGTGTGAGCGCGACGTCACAGCGACGTCACACACTCACACGTCACACACACCATTAGGCCAGAATTTTCCATCCGGGAAAATTCTGTGGCTGGTAGGCGGCAACAGCATTCCGGGGCCCTGAAACAGATGAGTGGTGGTTTCAGTAAGCTAAGTACAAGCAACTACTAACCCTGGAAAAAAGGAAAAACCCAAGTATAACCATCGGCCATTCATACGTCACCAAGCATTGAACGTTCCTATTACCTGACATTCATCACATTCAAAAGGCCTACACACAATCATACGCATGAACAAGCCAACATTCATTCATGATGCGAGTCGCATTCATTATATTACACGACGCGCGAAGAGGTATTATACGTGATACGGGCTCGATAAGTGAAATTAAATTGAAAATGTATTAGTCGTAAACCAATATTACGATCTTACTATATTACGATACTAACAATCATACGATCAGTTGGCAATATCACAAACAAATTGCTCATTAACAAGGTCGATGCAATATTGCAAGGACAAATTGTATTCATTTAAAATGAAATAACAATGATTACGGCGATGGAAAGAGCCGGTGAACACGTGAGTCATCACTGCGCGCTTGGCGCTGACCACATTCCATCGCCGCAAGTCATTATCTAGGTTCTGAACACGATACAAATTAATTAAAGGCAAATGCACAATTCGTAGTAAGATGTAATTAATAATATATCATCGTAGGAGACGGTCGATGATATAGTACACACTACCATTGTTAAAAAAACACAAAAAAAATCGGAGTAAGATGTAATGAATAATATATCATCGCAGGAGACGGTCGATGATATAGTATACACTACCATAGTTAAAAAACACAAGCGAGAATCGAACCACAGACCGATCCGACAACAACCTTTTAACCACTGAGCCATAAGGGAAAAAAATATTTTTTACATTAAGATGAGAGGGTAGTTGCCAGGGTCAAAATATTTACATTTTATTTAGTCCGTATTTTAGATTATAAAAAAATATTGGACACGTATTTTTTCTTTTTTCGATTAAATAAAAAATAACAAAGATATAGCCCATTAAAGTTACGTGTGACGTCATTTAGTGCGAAAAAATGCAGCACGGCGTGACGTTATACGTAACTTTAATGAGCTATATCTTTGTCATTTTTGGTTTAATTTACAAATAAAAAAATACGTATCGCTATTTTTCGCTATCGCAATTATTTTTGAATAATCTAAAGGACGGACTTATAAAATTTTTTTTCGTCAACTAGCCTATTGGGTACATGATTTAGCTGTAATTGGAAGTTAAAGATTTTATATACTATTTGTAACAAAACGTTAAGTTATTTAATTGATTAGATCATTAGTGATGAGCATTAATCATTACATTCTTAAACTTTGTAGTGAGTTAATTTAAGATCTTTTATATGGAAATCACCAAGAGGTTTGCCAAACATATCCGACAGTTTATACACAAGGGGAGATTTTTTTGCCACTATTTTATATTTAATAAATTTCGGTGCTAATTTTTTGCTGAAATACTTATCCTTGTCGCTCAAATAGAAAGTTCTTTTCCAAACCACATCGCCAACATTGAAATCAGCCGATATTCGGCGAAGATTATAAGAATGACTATTCCTCTGATGAGCATTGTGCAATTCTGCATGCACCTTGTCAAATATGGTAGACAGATGGCCAAGCGTTTGGGCATATTCATCCCGCGGCTCAAATACAATATTGGGGCCGATTCGTGATGAATATAATGAGAACCACAAGTAACCAATTCGCGACCATAAACCAAGAATGATGGGGTAAAACCGGTCGATTCGTTCACCGCACAGTTGAGTGCAAATTGTATCTTTGCTAAGTTCAAATCCCATACGCGGTGATCGCGGTCTATAAAAGTTGAAACAGCTGTCATAATAGTTTTGTTATATCTTTCGACCGGATTAACGTGTGGGGTATACAGCGGTGTGTAATGCAAGTTAGGAACCTTGTATTTGGATAATACATTTGTAAAGGTGGAGCTGATAAATTGCTTACCGTTCCAAGACAATGGTAGACGGAATACCATGAACAAGGAAAACATTTTCCAGAATTTTGGTTATAATTTCGGCAGAGGCACGCCTAATTGGAAAAGCAAACAATATTTAGAAAAGCAACAAGACACTACGAAAACATACGTATTCTGCTTCCTCGAGGGGGGTAAAGGTCCGACGAGGTCTATGCTCAACATCTGAAATGGTCTATGACACGACTTAGGTTGACCCATATGGCCGAGAGTGGAGTGATTTTGGTGCTTGTGGGCCGTACAAGTATCGCACGCATGGACGGCTTTAACGACATCGCTATGCATACCTGGCCAGTAGTAGGCCAGCGATAAACGCTTGTATGTTTTAAAAACGCCGAGATGGCCAGCAAAGGGCAAGGAGCGATTGTCGGATATGATGTTTGGTCTCATTTCCAACGGTATTACCTCCTTCCATTGAAACTCCCTGGTAAGTGAGTTTAATGACTTTTTAAGTCTATACAATTTATTATTGAGTAGTTCGGGATTGAAGGTAGAAGACCCCCACAAAAGAAGACCTAGGATAACAGTTGTTGGTGTACCTACGGCCCTTCGTGACCAAGATGTCTATGACTGCATTTACGAACAGAACCTGACCGATAAGATACCTAATTTGTCACGTGAGTCCTTCTTGTCTAGCATTAAGTTGAGCCACAAATCGGGTAAAAAAGATGCATCAACATGTAACATTATTATAGAAGTACCTGCCAACATTAGGAAAGTCCTCATTAACCAGGCTAGAGTCTTTATCAACTGGACGTCCTGCCCCGTTCGCGACTTTACCCTTGTGACCAGGTGCTTCAAATGCCAACAATACGGACATGCGGCGAAGACTTGCCGCAAGACCAATCAGACGTGTGGACATTGCGGTGAACTAGGACATGAAACAAAGGATTGCAACAAGAAAGACGACACGCCGAAATGTGCAACATGCTTGCGTTTTAAAAAACCAAGTAACCACAAAACTGGTGACCTCGAATGCCCAGCGAAGAAAATTGCAGAATCGAGGTATATCAATTCCATAGATTATAATGCGGGTGCCTAAGAGCGTCGCCTATTATCATATTAGTCTTGAGCTAGCTTGTAAACGTCTATAAGTTTCTTTTTAGTTTCGTTATAATATATGGCTAATCACTTAATTAAAGATCTAGATGATAGTTTAGTTTACATGTCTAAAATAAGCGATACTGAAAATTGTAGACATTATCTTTCCGATTTCAACAACCCACTATCCATACTAACTCAAAACATCCGCAGTATATATAAAAACATACATAGTCTAGGCGTTTTCTTACAAAGGCTTGATACCGAGTGTGATATAATTGTCCTTACGGAAAGCTGGCTTTCAAACAGAAATAAGAACATACCGACATTACCAGGGTACAATAGTTTCTACACAAAGTTATCTTTAAACCAGAACGATGGCATAGTGGTATACACAAAAATAGCTTTACACCTTACTGTCGAAGAGCCAACTATCCAAGAAGGTAATTGTCTTATTATTAAAATCGGTTCGGAGATAGCAATAATAGCTATTTATAGGTCTCCTGCCTTTAGAAATTTAGAAGTATTTAATAACTCATTAGATAACATTTTACAGGGTCTTTCTTCCTTTCCTAACATTATTATAATTGGCGACCTAAATATTAATATGAATTCTGAAAATAATGATGCTGGAACCCAAGATTATCTGAACCTTTGTGCATATCATGGAATTTTGCCTTCCCACACATTTCCAACACATCAAAGTGGGTCATGCTTAGATCACGTCATGCTCAAAACTAAGCTTCCGTGTTTAGCACTTGTTACTAACTCAACAATAACAGACCATTGCGCGATTTTGTTTACGCTTGAATTAATGCATTCTAAGCATCGTTCGCGTCCGCAGCAAAGGTCAATACTTAATATGACTAACCTAGAACGTGATTTATGCAATATTGACTTTGGCCCAGTTTACAATTCTGCTGATGCTACCACTTCTATGTCTTATGTTATTAACAACTTACAAACAGCTATTTTTAAAAACACCAATGTAATTAATTTGAGTAACAAAAATTATAATATTAAACCTTGGATAACTCCTGGCCTTATTAAGTGCATTCGGCACCGTGATAGACTACATAAAAGAGCTAAGCAAAATCCACATAATTTAACCTTACAAACAGTCTATAAGCGTTATAGAAACTTCTGCAATAGAATCCTAAGAATAACAAAAATCGAGTATGACAAATCTCAAATATCAAATGCCGGCAATAACACTAAGCGATTGTGGAAGTACGTTAAGTCTGTAACATATACTTCAAAACAAAATAAGTGCGATACAAGTTTATTATATACAGATCGTACCCCGCTTTCATCCGCTGATAACGTCAATAGCTTTTTTGCTAACATTGGTGTAAAATTGGCTGAACAAATTCAAAGAACATGTAACAATCATCCAAAAAATGCAATTTCAACCGTTCCGACATATAATAGTACTGGCAAGTCTTTTGTTTTACTAGAACCGGATGAATGTGAAGTAGAACGAATTATCCTATCACTAAGACATAGCTCAGCAGCAGGGTGGGACGGTATTAGCACTGCAATACTGAAAACCTTTAGGCACATACTGATACCTCCATTAACTCACATTTTCCGAATTTGCCTGTCAGAAGGAATCTTCCCCAAATGCCTCAAAAAGGCAGTAGTAATTCCCATACACAAATCAGGGCAAAAGGATCTGGTAACTAATTACAGGCCAATCTCACTACTACCTTCGATATCTAAAGTACTCGAGAATTTAAAATTATAAACAATAGATTAGTTTCATATCTTGAAACTCCCTCTTCTCCCACAAGCAATTCGGCTTCAGATCAAAGTTATCTGCAGCAGATGCAGTACACACCTTGACTAATTATATTTCCGAGGAACTTGGGCAAAGTCAACATGTGATTGGCGTCTTTCTAGATCTGGCAAAAGCATTTGACACCGCATCAATCCCACTGCTTCTTAAGAAATTGGAGGCCTTAGGAATAAGAGGCAAACAGTTAAAACTGTTTAAAGACTACTTACGGGATAGGTATCAATGTGTCAAAATAGACAACGTAATCAGTTCCGAATTATTATTACCCCAATTCGGCATTCCTCAGGGAAGTGTGCTCGGTGGAACACTCTTTCTAGTGTACATAAATGATCTCTGTAACCTAAACCTACATCATGGCACTATTGTTACATATGCTGACGACACTGCGCTTATTTTCTCAGCAAACACCATTACGGAAGCTCAGAAGTATGCACAACAAGGGTTTAACGTAGTAAATAACTGGCTTAAACATAATCTACTAACCTTAAATACTGATAAGACTAAATTCATTCAATTTTGTATGCGTAACCCCCAAGCACATAACAATTCTTTTCACTTATATGCACATAACTGTTATCTTAAGTCAAACAACATTTGCACCTGTCCGGAAATTAATAGCACTACTAATATTAAGTATTTAGGGGTTATATTGGACGAAACCCTTTCCTATAAACAACATATCGCCGCTTAAACATCTAGGCTACGAAAATCATTATTTGTATTTAAAAAACTTCGCTTTATTTTAGATCATAACCTCATTATACAGATGTACAAGGCATTGTGTCAGTCCATAATCCAATACTGCATAACTTCTTGGGGAGGTATAGGAAAATCTTTAATGCTCTCTATAGAGCGAGCGCAAAGAGCCCTGCTTAAAGTGGCCACCCGCCGACCTTACCGATTCTCTACAAGCCTTCTATACGAATCATGCAAAGTGCTAACGGTTCGTCAACTGTTTATATTGTACACTGTACTAAAACAGCATACTGCGCTTACGTACTACGCCGACCTTACTAACACCAAGAGACGGAAAGATATTGTCTGTAGTTCAAGGTCTGAATCAAGGTTTGTCTTTACTAATAGATTCTTTTCATTTCTGGGTCCCTATCTTTATAACAAAATAAACAAAGAAATATCTATTTATGACCTAAGTTATGTAAGATCGAAACAACGCGTCTATCAGTATTTACAAACATTGAAATATGATCAGACCGAAGAACTGCTGACTGTGGTCAAATAATTATACATTTCATATTAGTTTTAAAATAATTCTAAGTAGGCATATTTTTATTTAGAAACATTACGTTTAATATGTTGATGATAAATATTGTAATTACTTCATAACTCAGATCAAAATCACTTACTGTAAGTGCCTTTAATGCCTGTGGCACAGGTTTACCCTAGTACAGGCACCTCATTATTCTACCTAAATTACCTTTTAAGAACTTTATGTATATTTTTGTGATGTATGAAAATTAATAAATTTTATTATTATTCCGTTTATTAAACATTTTTCTCATTGTCACATTTTATATACTTAATAAATATTACAATTAAAAATAAATTTAATTATATAAAATGGGACCACGGAGACCCACCGGCATCGGGCACAGGGACCAAGCTACCGGTGGTTAGGGCTCCAGAGAAAGGAACCTCCGTACGATGCGTGTCGTGTCCAGCAATACTGCCTTCTGTATAGAGGACTTGATCCAGCCGTCTAACGAGAGCCTCTTGAGGTGGTGGTAGAGGCTCTTGGCAATAAGGCCATTTACGGTCACGACTATCGGTACAATGATCGCCGAGTCTACATCCCACATGTCGACAATCTCGTGAGCCAGGTCCAAATACTTCATTTGTTTATCTTTTTCGGCTTTCACGAGATTCTCGTCATGGGGTATGGTGACGTCGATGATCATTGCAAGGCGCTCTAATCGGTCTATCACCACTATGTCCGGCTTGTTAGCCACAATAGTTCTGTCAGTAATGATAGACCGATCCCAATACAGAGTAGCACGACCATTTTCAAGAACTGGGTCGGGCACATACCTGTAGTACAGTATTTCAGAGTCGAAAAGTTGGTACTTTAAGGCAAGTTGCTGGTGGACAATCCTGGCTACTTGGTTGTGTCTATGCAAATATTCGCCATTGGCAAGACGAGAACAACCGGATACTATATGTCTAAGCGATTCACCAGGCTGGTGACATGCCCGACATATGTCAACCGTCCCATCCCTCAGAATATACTTCCGGTAGTTGTTCGTCATGACAACTTCGTCCATTATTATTATTATTTTGATCAAGATTTTGTATTTCTCAGCATTTAAAGAATGCCGGTAATTTAATGAAACCACGGGCCTAAGCCAAGTGAGATTCATTTAGGGGATTCGGTTCAATATTTGAGTCTTCCTGTAAAAATTTTCGAACTATTCTACACGTGTTTAATATGGCAGCTTTTTGCATAGTTATATATGTATTTGTAGGCAATGCTATTTGATGTAGGTAGTGATGAAGGTGTGTCGGTATTATACCAGTGCAAGAGAGCACCAGAGGCACTATATAAACTGTATTTTTATTATTATTATTATTATTTATTATTTGATAGGCAACAAAAGACGATGGCCTCTTTAAGCAACCGTTAAATACGTTTAGATACCAAGGATCATTAGTAGAAACTGGCACAACTGTATTAGAATTACTACTATTATCCTGCGAACCGTTGATAATAGCTGAGACAGGTACAGAGCGAGACAGAAAATCGGGCAAAACATTATCCGAAACACGACGATGTCTAATTTCAAAATTATAACAGGAGAGACGAACACCCCATCTGGCCAAACGGCCTGTGGTATTAGTTAATTTTAAAAACCACTGCAATGCGGCGAGATCAGTATAGACAACAAACTTCCTACCATTCTCGATATAACAGCGCCAATGCTCAATAGCTGACAAGACTGCGCTCAGTGCCACTATAATTCTTTTCCTGGCTGGATAATGACTTGCTGTAATAGGCTATAATCCTTTCTTCCCCCTTTAACACTTGACAGAGAAAGGCTCCTATACCATAACCGCTAGCATCCGTGTGAATCTCAAAAGGTTCAGAAAAATCGGGACAGGACAAAATCGCTGGGGAGGCCAAGCTTTCTTTTAATTTTTTAAATGCTTGTTCAGCCTCTGTCGACCAACAGAAGGGCGGTGCCTTTTTGCCTTGAGAAGTTAGTTTGTTCAAGGGCGTTGCAATAGTGCTGAAATTGGGTATGAAGCGCCTATACTACGAGGCCGCGCCCAAGAAACGACGCATCTTATCTGGGTCGGCCTGAAGACCCTTAGCATCGACAACATAGCCAAGATACTTTATCTCTAAAAAAACTGCATTTATCAAAGTTAATGGTCAAGTTAGCAGATTTTAATTTTTGTAAAACGCGTAGTAAAAGCGAAATGTGTTCAGAAAAATCGGAACTAATACAGATTATATCGTCGACAAAACAGAACACCTTGTTCTCAAATTCAGGCTCATAGAACAAAAAATCAGCCAATCTTTGTTGAGTTGCAGGGGCATTAGTAAGCCCAAAAGGCATTTTTTTAAATTGAAATGTTCCTCGAGATGGAACGTAAAAGGCTGTTTTACAACGATCCTCTTTTTTGATTAATGTCTGCCAGAAACATTTAGAAATGTCAATACTATAGTATTTTCGCTGTATGATGATTTGCATGAAGGTTCTCATTTTACGTGTCACGCATACTACTTTTAACTTATGAAAATAAATTGGCAAAAAGAAACAATTATTTAAGAAAAATATCTATTAAAAATTACAAAGTAAATTGATACTAGTATGTCTCTCTCTATTTTATAATAATTATTAACTGTAAATTAATTATTTAGATATAATAAAATATAATCCTCAAAATGTCACATGCATGAAACGGAACCTCTTTCAGTAGAGATTGTCACCATTGAATCGACATGAACTCGATTAATAGGAGCGGCCATTTTGTGATCGAATACATCAGTACGAGTGCATCTGCCTTGTATGCGGTTTTTATTTCTGTCTGTTTGGCGTTTTATTATTTATTTTTTGTTGTGTTTTATTTGGTACGTAAAATTCCGAAAACATCAAAAAAGAAAGCCGCCGTCAAAGCCGTGCGTTAGTAATCCGTTTGAGGACCTACTTTAAACCAGAGCATACAAACGGGGTCCCGGTAATACCAATTGACAGGATTGTGGACAGAGTTGCGGCAGCTCTGGACATCGGCAAGGCTACAGTTTCTCGAATGACCAACAAAATTTGGAGAAACTGGTTTTGAAGACAAGAAGCTGTCTACTCCGAAGAAACGTGAGCGTAAAGCTTCAATAACTGCCATAGATAGTTTCGATGTGGTGACGATCCGAAACCATATTTATGGTTATTATGAGAAATGAGTTCCCTACATTGATAAAATTAATCAAATCACTAAAAGAGGCGGAGGTGTTACATCATTATGGAATATACTTATTGCACAAAGTGGGATTTAGCTGGAAAAAGTTAATCATCATCATCAGCCTTTAATAGTCCACTGCTGGACTAGGCCTCTCCTTTGAAAGAAGGAATTGGCTTACTATACCACGCTGTGCTGTTCTCTGCATATGTTCCCTCTGTCGGCTCTTACGACACTCATGGGATGATATGGGGTGGTGACAATCCGTATTCTTAATCCGTCACCACACGGACTAAAAACAAGTTAATAAAAGGAAAATAATAATGGAAAGGGGAGACATTGCGCTTGTGCGAGTTACATTTTAGAGGCTGCAAAACAAATTCAAAATTGGGACAATGTAATATTCCTCGATGAGACTTGGCTGAACGTCAATCACACTGTGGGTAAAATGTGGACAGACGATACCGCTCATTCCTCTATCAAAGTACCAGAGGGGAAAGGCGAGAGCCTTATCATATGTCACGCCGGGAACGCAAAAGGATTTAGACCTCAAGCTCTTCTTGCCTTTAAATGAAATAAAACAGGAGACTATCATGAGGAGATGAATTGCGATAAATTTAGAAGATCTAAAATCGGTAGCTACGACTCCATGTCCTTTGCCAATTAACTCGATATTTATAAATAATCGCTTAAATTTCCTTAGGTTACATCACTATAATTGTCAGTCATGAACTGTCATGCATTTCATTATACAGCGAAAATACTATAGATAAATATTTAGCATTACTAAGGTTATCAAGGATCTCTGAAATATAAGGCAAATTACAAGCGTCTTTCCTCGTCACCGAATTTAATTTTCTACTATCCAAACAAAAACGTAGTTCACCATTCTTTTTCGGAACCAAAATAACAGGGTTGGACCAAGGACTCTCCGCCGGCTCGACGACATCCTCCTCAAGCATCTCGTCTAGTTGTTTAATTATGGTTTAATTAATATACGTTGTTTATCGGGAGACGTACGATAATAACGCTGACGAAAAGGGGGGCTGTCACCCGTATCGATCGAATGGGTAATTAAATGAGTACAACCTAAACCTCTAATTTGGTAGGATATATTTTTGAATTTTGAAACAACGTCATCGGCGATACGTCTCTGTTCCGAGGTCAAATTATCGTAGGGGATAATATGACTAGAACATGTAGTGGTGTTTAACTCGGCAACCTCAGCGTCAGACTTATTTAAAAGTAGGACGGAGTCCAAATGATTTGGAAACAAACCGAAAGCTCTCCAGAAATCCATACCCAGGATTAACGAGTTCTTGATGCCAGGGACTATATGAAATATTAGGGGAACTACTTTTGTTTTAAATTCAAAGGTAAGGGAAACCGATCTGGCAGAAAACCTTTCGCCGCCAGCGGTAATAAGTTTCAAGGGTTGAGAATCCATCAACTGACAACCATTGTTAAGAAAGAATTTGTGCGAATTGTTACCCAGAATAGTGACGCACGAGCCAGAATCGAGCAAGCCCACAGCACGCTTACCATTGATATTAACTGCGATATACGGATTATATTATTCAACATTAGTTTTTCGGATTGAAGACAAGTGATAACAATTAAAGAATTTAGCAATATAATTCAACCAGTTATGCCAATCGCGTTTATCAAAATTTGATTTTTTATTTTTATTACTCCAATCCGATTTAATTAGTTTTTTGAACTGTTATTTTTATTTTTTTTGTTGCTAGGAGTTTTCCAATTGGGGCAATTAGTAACACGATAACCCTTCAAACCACACTTAAAACAAATCAACATATTGGGTTTATTACAAGTATTCAAGGAGTGCGAAGATGTTCTACAACGAGGGCAAAATTGATTACCAGAATTAGGGGATTTACTTACGGCATTAATAACCGGTTTTTCTTTGTAATTATTTTGATAGGAATTATTATTTCTGTTTTTAAAATTAGAATAATTTTGATATGTTTTCTATTAAAATTGGGGACAGAACGACTAGGGGGGGTATGATTATCCAAAAACTCAGGAGGTAAATAGTTAGAAGAAGAAGAGGAAGGACCACGATCCCTACTACGGCTGTCCAGCTTCTCAAATTCCTGGCACACAGCAACCAAACTAGGAATGTCGACCACCTTAGTAGTAAGTAAACAGTTTGTGTATCAAGGTTTAATATTATTTAAAATTATGTCTAATTTCTGCGAATAGACCCTTCATTTTTGCAATGTATAAGGTAATATTTTCATTCTCGCCTTGGTGACGAAGTCTAATCGCCGACATAAGTTTGTAGTCGTGGTTACGAGGGCTAAAGTCTCTTTTTAAATATAAACACAACTGATTCCAAGAATTGACACTATCCTTAACGCTGCGGTACCAAGTGAGTGCGTCGCCAGTAAAAATTTCAAACGAGAATGCGAGAATTTTCTCGTCGGGAACCGACCTACAAACCATAAACTCGCTGACCTTTTCTATAAAGGCACGGACACACGTTTTGCCATTATATTTGAATTTAGACAACTCAGAAAACAACTTACGGTCGTAAGAAAAAGCGTTAATAGATGACTCATTTGATATAACGTGTGAGCAACTTGTTTCTGGTTTGGGTGAAATAGCTCGCAGAGCCGATAATTGACGTCACCACGTTGGGCGCCACTGTAACGTAGTATCTCCCTTGGGTGTGTTTAAATGAAATTCGTATTTGCTGTTACAATTAAAAATCAGTTTAATTCGTCAAGTAAATCTAAACATCATTTAGCAACGCATTTTACTTACGAAAAATTACAACAAAAATGCTATTCGAAAAGATATAATCAGGGTCGCGTGATTCGGCGATGGTAAGGCGTTTGTTGAGGGTCCGCTCCCGGTGGTCGTCCAGGAAAAGCAGCTGGTGTACTTAGCTTTTCGGGCCGATGTCCAGTCGAATGCAGAAAAAGAAAGGGCCGATGTCCCAGCGGCTCCGTATTTATAGGAGGCGCGAAGCCCGGTGCGGCGATGAGATGAGTGGGAGGTGTGAGCGCGACGTCACAGCGACGTCACAACCGACACGCCTCTCCTCCCGCGACCGCACCCGACTGCTAGGGACAGACAGAACTGTCCCCCGCACCCGCACTTTGGACGCATCCTTCGCAGGCCTTACTCAAGCCCACGTGGAGCGTCCCCTCCCGGCATCCCGCTTAGCTTCACCGTGGGTGTAACTCAAACCCACGGTTACTGAGCCCCCCCACCACGACAAGGTGGAGATCCCACGGGAGGGAAGGATTTTCCACCTCGTAAAACAAAAAAAAAAGGGTAAGTACTATATGGGTCGCAAAATATAGACATCAGTCAACTTTGTCGCAAGTTACGTTTTTGGCAGTACATGAAAAAATTGCCTAGTAAAAAGTAGTTAGTAACATTAACAGCAATAATAATTTCGTAATCATTCAATTTTAGTCATCAACTTACACATAGGTAGTATCGAAACTATCGAAATTTGCAATAAGTTGTTTATATTACAACCAAATCAAGAATCGCTATAATCTCCCTTAGTGAAAGCTAGCTGTAGCACCGCCTTAACTGTTAATTTATCGAGACTCTTGGCTAAAATCTAGATCTGCAGCAGGTTTCACTTTTACGGCCTTACGAGAAATGTGTCTGTTCACGCCCTGGACATAACAGCTGATACTGAAGGTGCGAAGTGTCCACCATGTTCTATGATTTATCTATAGGACTGGTAAGCAACTAACCTCCTTGTCAAGTCCTCACAAACATCTCTCAGTTATATGAGCTTGGTGAGCCACTCCCTGTGTTTGAAGGCGACCAGCTTCACCGCGCCCGTTATGCCGCTCGACGATATCAGACAAGCATAGACTTTGTCTAGGTCAAACGTAGCCGGTCTGAAATACATTAAGAAAGAAAGAAAGAAAGAAAGAAAATATATATATAATTACGCATAATATACCTATTATTTCAAGTGTTAGCGGCAGTAAATAAAAGAGACGCGAATAAAGAGGACAAGTGCGTTTGTCACGGTCTAGTTTATAGATGGGTGGAGAAAGGATGAAGATCTGTGATAGTCCTTACGGGGTGTCAGTATCCTCAAATAGGCTGACGCTGGTCCAAATAGAATGGCTATCCTTTCGGATTGCAGAGGTCAGACTGCATACGGTATCTGCTCAAAAGGGCTCTACAATACTGAACATAATGTATACCATCCAAAAGAGGATGTTCTAGTATTTTCAGTAAGTGTGAACGATGATGGTCAGCGACGCAATAATCGTAGGTATTTGTAACATTAATAGGTCTAAATACTACGGTGCAAGTACAGTTAAAGCCCTAAAAAGCCTTACATAAACTCTTCCTCATCATCATCATCATATTCTTGTATGAACTTCTTCATGGAGAACTCTCCGTCATCGAAGCACATCACTCTAGTATCCAGCTCAAGGTCCTTGATAGCTTTCAGATAGTCTGCAATAAGCTCCTTCTGACAAAACGCTATCTTTGGCTCGTACATGCTGAAATGGATCTTGACGTCATCTGAAATGGAACATGATTATATTTTAGTGTATTGTCTCGGTGGGCCAGTGGTAGGTTAAGCAATTTTAGTCAAAAGTGACATTAGATTTTTCTTTTAAAAAGGATTCAATGAAGATTATTGAGGACGATGGCGGTGTTACACCTCATGCCTAGACCTATAATAGATTGAGCCGTTGGTACGACACTGATCTTTCTGTTCTTCTTGTTATCAAAAGGCTTTTTGTATAAGTAAATGTAGAAAATTAAAAAAACCTTTAGGTCTAAAAGGAGGCGAATTCACGTTTAGTGTCCAATTTCAATAGAACCCCAAATATGGTTGGGGAATATAACATGAATAAAATATCTACACGATCGCACTCATAACATCTTGAGCATAATGTTTGATACGATCTAGATACATCTGCTGCGAGTAAGTACCTATCTACAACGAAAATTGATCTGATCTTGAAGTCAAAATACAAGGAACGTTATGATGAAGAGCATGTGTAGGTACTGCGACACCGTAGCTGCTAAACATATCTTTTTTTTGCTAACGACAATCGGGTTTAATTATCAATATAACTTATTTGCTATATTAATTTTGAAAACCAGCCGATATTATTGTTTTAATTGCTCACCATGTTTAGACAATGCATCCACTTCAGCGATGGTCAAACCATTCATCAACGCAGCGTAATGCAGGATGTGCAAGTCAAGGTGTTTCCTTACGCCTAGAGCCACCACATCACCAGGCTTGAGACCGGAACGACGGAGACATCTGGCGAGCTGAATAGACCGAAAGAGGACTGAAGCGTTCGTATCGTTCTCTCCTGTGTATGCGTTTGTCTATGAAAGAGACAAAAATATAAAATAAATGCTGGTTATTTTCTGCAGCTGAGACAGAGAATGTTATGCAGCTGTGGAAGTTATGGCTTGCTTAAAGGCAGTTCTTGGTACAGAAGAAGTCTGCACACTTCTCACAGAAAAATAAATTCTTTATGAACACAATCTGCTCCGATTAAACCAGTCCAAATGAAATTTATACTACCAAATTTACAGAAGAAATCTTAAGTTTCATTGCTTAGAGCCGACTTTACAATCATAAGATACTGGTACTTAAGAAATCTGTACATTTTCTAACAAAGAACCTAAGAAATTCTTTTTTTCGGATGGTTAATCTTGTGATCGAAAAATTGGCCGTAAGTGAAGTTACCTGGCAAATGACATCGGGTCTGCTCTTCATGATGTCAATAAATAAAGGTCCCAAGTGATAATTATCGCAATGTTAGTCTAACTGTGGTATCTTCATATTGGAACTGGTTAAATAAAGCTTGGTGCTTCAGTGTGTACCACGACGGCTTGAAGGTGAGTGAAAACTGCTTCTACTAGCTTCTTTGACTCTTCCTATATACCTACTTATTCTAAAGTATAGGTACGAACTGTTTTCTTGTATGTTTTCGATCGGATAATGTGATTGAACGTTGTTTTGGTTGTTATCTTTGTAAACAAATTGCAATCATGGTAAATATCTAAAATAATTATTATTATGCGCATCATATACTTAGTCAAAGCGCGCATCATAATATCCTGAGCATTATACTTCCTCGTTGATATCGCTGAAGCACCTTCCTATAGGTACCTACCTACTAATGATAATAATCTAGGGACCAATTTTTGGTCTAGACTAAAATAAATCTGTTATAATCGCTCAGTATGTAGTATGATATTAATGTAATGAGAATTTTAGATATACACGTAGTCACTATTCTTAAAAAAATCCTGGCATTCTGAAGTTATAATAAGAATTCATACGAATAAGAATTGAAGTTGGCTATCTTTCACCCTATTGTGGCGTCGATCAACATCTACGGTAATCTTTACCTATTGAAAGTCAGTGGCCTCAATGCGTCTAATCAAGAATGGACATCTCTCAGGGTTGCAGTAAGGCAGTTTGCATTCGCTGCATGAAAAGGTAATTTTCTGGAAAACTTTTACCCAATTAGTAGATACACAGCGCTTGGAGTCTAAGGTAAAGATCTTGGATCCCAAAAGGGACAGTGCCATGATGATGTGGTGACCATCATCATCATCCTCTTAGCGTTATCCCAGTTTAAATCTGGGGTCCGCTTACTAGTCTAACCGGATTTGGCTGAATATTAGCTTTTCCACAGAGCGACTGCCTGCCTGACCTCCGCAACCCGAAGGGATAGCGATATTCCATGATTAAGACTAGTGTCAGTTTATTTAAAAGGTACTGACGCCCTGTAACGATTGTCAAAGATCTTCATGACAACCGGAACCGACGGCTTAACGTGCTCTCCGTGGCACTCGACAAGCGATAATTAACAATTCAATTATGGATGGGGACCGTTGGTTAAAATTATAATATTGCGATATCGAAACCTATCAGTTGTTGTTTACAACATAGATCAAAACATGGAAAGTCTGATATAAATATATCTAGATCGAATCATCTCATCTGTGAACAGATCAGATAAGAGCGTTTTATGTACCTATTTATTTACGTTGGAAAGCATTTACGGTACATTATTATATTTTTCTTAGGCTTATCATTATTCGAGGTGCGGGTTCCTAACTTGCACCTTGTAGGACCAGATATACATGCCACATATTTTATGATACACATGAGACATAGAGTAACATATACAACAAGCAGTTATTTTTTTTTTTCTGCCAAACAAATTGACTCCATGCTGCCTGATGTTAAGCAGTCAGTGAAGTCCCATAGTGATGGCCATCATCCCAGCAGCCACCATGGCATTATGGCATGATGGTCCTCACCTTGACGGCCTTGAGTAAAGCTTTTTCACGCCCCGCTTAAAGGACCCGGGATTATAAGTGGAGGGAAACACGTGGACTGGTAAAGAGTTCCACATCTCCAATGGTACGGCAGAGATAAGAGGCGCCGAACCGTTTGATGCGTGACGGTATCTGTTCTACCGTGTAAGAGTGGCACCTCAACCCAGCACGTGTCGTTCGGGATAGGAAAGGAGAGGGTGGGATTAGTTGAAAGAGCTCTTCGGAGCACTCACCGTGATAGATGCGGTAGAAGACAGCCATTGAGGCCACGTCTCTTCGTAATTGCATTGACTCAAGAGTCTTAGTGGCCTCTGGATCCCCGATGATACGGACAGCACGCCGCTGCAACCTATCGAGGGCGTCCAATAAGTACTGAGCAGAGCCATTCCAAAGGTGAGAGCAGTATTCCACGCAGGAGCGAACCTGGGTCTTGTATAACAGACACAACTGCTCCGGCGTGAAAAACCTCCTCACCTTGTTCAGGACTCCGAGTTTCCGAGATGCGGATTTGATGACACCCTCGATCACAGAAATAAATAGTAATAGAACGGTGACATGGGCGTGGTGCGCGTGTCAAACTATTGCACTATAGCGCATGTGTTTACACATGTTGTACAACATTATTCTGCCTGACAATCAGCAATGGTCAGTTTTTTTATAAACAATAACATAATTTCATTTTCCACAGCTACATCACACACACACATCGAGAATAATTCCTTAGTGACCCTCACTATCTATACGTCACTGTGGGCGGGGCTTGCTGAAATGTGGCACGCGCGAAATGTACGCGATGACGTGACATTCACCATTCTATTACTATTTATTTCTGTGCCCTCGATGTAGTTCTGATGTGACGACAGTTGAGATGTGTCGATGTAGTTCTGATGTGACGACAGTTGAGATGTGTCTCAACTGTCAACATTTATGCTTTCATCAGATTTATCCAGCATGTTCGTGGTCGCAGTTAAAAGCAATTTTATTTCGCGACTGAGACTAGCAGCTAGCTGGCATGGGCTTGTTTCTACCACTGCGGACAACTGATAGGGACAACCGAATAATCCTTTAGAAGTGGCCATAGCTATTAGGCGATAGACTAGTAGAGATACCAACATACTGCCACGTCGAGGATATTGGATTCGAATCTAGCACGCGCGCCACACATTTTTCGGAGTTATGTGCGTATTGAATTGTGAATTATAACTTGCACTGTGTCAGCAGTAGCGGCTTTGGGGGAGGGGGGGGGGGGACCGGGGCGGTCGCCTGGGGCGCCGGGATCCAGGGGCACCGCAGACGCCAGGGGCTTGTCAAGTGCTGGTTTGAATCATCATCAGCCTTTAACAGTCCACTGCTGGACTAGGCCTCTCCTTTGAAAGGAGGAATCAGCAAACTAGTTAAACTCCCCTGGATCCCGGCGCCCCAGGCGCCAGGGGCTTGTCAAGTGCTGGTTTGAATCATCATCAGCCTTTAACAGTCCACTGCTGGACTAGGCCTCTCCTTTGAAAGGAGGAATCAGCCTACGAGGTAAACTCCCCTGGATCCCGGCGCCCCAGGCGCCAGGGGCTTGTCAAGTGCTGGTTTTGAATCATCATCAGCCTTTAACAGTCCACTGCTGGACTAGGCCTCTCCTTTGAAAGGAGGAATCAGCCTACTAGGTAAACTCGCTGGCCAAACGGGTTGGTATAGGGTTTGTATCAAGTTTTACTTCTCTTACAGTGCTGATCTCTGCATAATATGCTTCCTTCATCAGCTCTTACGACGCCCATGGGATGATATGGGGTGGTGACATGCTGTATTCTTAATCCGTCACCACACAGACAACTGGTTTGACTAGAAACACTAAATGTGTCGGATAGTGTTGGGTTCATAAATAAATGTATACTGGCTCATTATACCTCCTTAAACAGAAAATATAATTATTATAAACAGTTAAAACAGTCCGTTGATAAGATTTTTTAAAATGCCTAGAGCTTTATAGTAAAATGCAATGAAATATTACTAAGTATAGGAATAGGTAACTTTGAACACAGGTAAAATGAGTAAAATAAAAAGAATCGCAACAGGCGCGAGGTTGACAATCGCAAATAAAATAATTAAGCTAACAATTTATCAATTTATCTCCCTAGAAAACAGGTATTGTATTAAAATAAATCTAAAACTAGCATTGCAACTATATATGACTTTGGGCTGTGCCCACCATGAAAAGTAGCCAAAGAGTGCGGTGCCTAGTCCACAGCCATTTTATTCCAGCTCACGGCAGTGGCCTTGGTCATGGTAGTGTTATGGATGCTAAGAATCCCCGGGCTGTGGACAGCTGCCAACATCAATTGAACCTAGCTACACACAATGAACGCAGTTGATGGTTGGAAAAGAGTGGGAAGTCAGGATAATCCTTGTATCGTGCGGGCTGCCTCTTTTAATTCAGGCAAGTAAGCTAACGATCCTAAGGTGACGTGGTTATCTCGTCAAAAAACAACTGCCTGTGATAACAGGACTGAGATCTGCAGCGTCTGGACCCAAAGTAGCGTACCATGAATTGAAGTAGGGTTATCCCGTTGAGAATCATGTTTGACATAAGGCACTTAATTATGGGAGCACAAGAAACCATAGCAGGCAAATGCTAGACAAGTTCTAACAGATGAAAATTAAGCCCGCGGTTACACCCGCGTTATTTAGGGTCACTGCGCCGCACCCGCGGCTTCTAGCGTGATGTTAAATAGCCCTATAACGTGATGTCATATACACAAAATGAAATATTTCAATCGAACCAGTAATTCCTGAAATTAGCGCGTTCAATCATGTGACGGACAGCGGACAGATAGATGATGACTTAAGCGGCATAGTCGGTGCTGTACGTCAACTAGGAATAAGGAACATTCGGAAAAGATGACTTGTTGGGAAATCTAAACTTCCAAATCGAATTCTGGAATTAATACGACAGGAAACACTAGAGGCAGCCTTGTTAGAACTTTATTCACCGTGTAAAGATCTGGAACTTGGTGAAACTAGAATACCCGCTTCATATAGGAGGCGATTGTGCAAAATCAGTGGTCAAAAGTCTTCGCAAAGTACTGAGAAAGAGTAATCTGACAAAGCTGACTAGCTCGAATAGTGATACCATAGACACTCGCTGTTTAATACTTCTGCGAGTATCTTTATGCTGCGCCTACACCGACGCCTCCACCACTAGCCACCAGGAGTGCAACTTACTAGCCACTTAACAGGAGATTTCCCGCCTCTCAGGCAGCTTAGTAAAGGTTTCCGCGTGATGTGATGACGGTGTAGACGTGGCGTCTGGCCTCTGTGGGCTACGAGAAGTCTTTGAATCCATTGAAACTTGAGCCGTTTTGGAGACTTTGTAGGCGCTGCCAAGTGGATTAACAATACGAGGAGGTGTTGAGAGGTCGCGCTACCAGATGGTGAAGATGACTGTTTAAGATCTGAACCACCAACCAAGGCCTATCCAGTTGCTTCGAGGTGTAAAACTTGTGTGGGTTGCTTCTTCATACTTAGAATTATACCAAATTAATTAAGCACTACGCTGTTTTACGATAAAAGAATACATAATATTATTTTCTACTAGTTAGCGGGTTTTTTTGAATTTTAAACTATTAGGTATTGAGTTTTAGACCGCCCGATCAGCAGACGAATTTCATACACCTTATTCACTGGACCATAAAGCGTTTCACAGAATACATCTACCTACCTACTAATTTTCAAATGTGTAATCTCAATAGTTTCGGAATAAAGTTAGACATACGGAGAGATGTAAAGACAGATAAACATGGCGAATTTATAAGTGTTTCGTTTTTTTTTTAATTTTGGCCACGGAACTCTAAATATGTGGCTCGCCTGGGGCGCCTGGATGGCTAAGGTCGTTCCTGCCTGGCAGAGTACGTTAAGCCGTCGGTTCCGGCTGCCATGACGATATGACAGTCGTTATATGGAGTCAGTACGTCTGAATAAACTGCAGCTAGCCTACGCATGGAATAAAGCTATCCTTTTGGTTGCGGAGGTCACACTGACAGTCCTTCTGTGGATAAATAAGCTAACATGCTGACAAAATTTAATTAGGCTAGTAAGCGGACCACGGGCTCCGTTTGAGCTAGCTACCTGTTCGCAGTTAATTGTAGAGTTCATCAGTTAAACATTGTATTAGCAAGAGCCCCCCTTAATTTTCATTTTTTTTTTTTTTTTTTTTTAAATGTCCAAGAAAATCACAGAATACATTTAATTACCAATTTTCAAACGTGTAGTTTGAATAGTTTCTAAATAAAGAGGTTGTGACATACGGACGGACGGACAGACAGACATTATGGTCATGGCAAATCTATAAGGTTTCCGTTTAACGCAATTTTGGGCTACAGAACCCTAAAAAGCCAGCACCTCTGGTGAGAATCGTACCTACAACATTCGCCGCAGTGCTGAACGGCAAGGCGACCGCTTAAATAATTACGCTGCTTACTTACGTGCGATATGTTATTCTCTAATTTGACCAGTTAAGTAAGAAATTATGTGTCTGCTCTTTTATAAGGTAAGCACGACGCAGCGCACATGGTTTTTACTAAATATTTAGCAAACGGTTCCCTGAATAGAAAAATGATCAAGGCAAACCCCATGTTTTTGAGAGACCTACAGCGTGACTTTGGCGGCATCAATCATCAATCTTGATGTATCCATAATATGAGCAGCAAAGTATCGTTTCCTCATTTTCGTAGCCATTGTAACCGTATTCATACGTTTTAAGTTATAAAAGACAAAACTAAACAGTTTTAGCTGGTACTCGTATATTAGTTTGAATTTTTTAAGGAATTAATGTGTACAAATACTTATTAATGATTATACACCGCTATTTTTTAATTAGTACAAAAACTTTAAGGACAGATTAGCGAAGATATTATTATCATATATGTGACGTAAGAATTTCATAATATCAATAAAGACCAAAGTTATTATCATTTGTTTATTGTAGAAAATCTTCTATATCTGTAGAATATTTTATCAATGGTATGATAGTACACGGGTCGGTCATAGTATTAGTATTGCATTTACCAATTATCACGTATTTTTGTGGACAGTTTTGAGACAGTTTTGGGACTTAGTGTTTTTATTTTTCAACTACATAATTATGATCAGTTAAAGATACTTAGTGCCCTGTTAAATATTTTGTACTAATTAAAAAATAGCGGTGTATTTATCGACATACACATTATTAATATTTATTAATCTAACCATCATAATTATATCAAATTTATATAAGTATATTACTATATAAAGTGTCTCATTAAGTCATTACTAAAACACACACGAACAAACACAATATCACACACCTATCGCACATAGCATTCCAAACAGGAAAATATCGACAACCGCGAAATGTAGGTACCAGATGAAAACCAGCGTCCGGCGTCACCGCTAGACATTGAGCTGATCTGGGCACCTTTTCAGACTGGTCGTGGGACACATAGTTTCATGTTTCCGTTAATCTTTGTGCAAAGTAGGTAAGTATTAAAATTATTGTATTGTACTATGTCTTCCTGTGACTTTACTGAATAAAGCTTCATTCATTCATTCATTCATTCACCTATCTTACGATATCCAACAAGACGTCATAGTAATGTAAAGAAAAGCACTTTCCCATTTAGGTATGTGGGAGCAAGGTATGCGTATAAATAGAAATGGTTATAATAGTTTTCAGGGGCGTCGCCAGCCGATTGCCTAGAGGGGGCAAAGTCGCTAGCCGATGACCTGGGGGGAGGGGGCAAGTTGATATGGAAAATGAGAAAAGTACTGAGAAAAGTATTGTTACGCCATCTATCGGTGAATGGGTGTATTAGAAGAGATTGAATGTATCGGTGGTTTAAAGGTAATTCAGCTACTCTGTACTAGATGGCGTTGGACTATGTCGACAGTTCCCGACTTACTAGAATGTTTCGTCTGTAGCGGGAATATTCGGGAATATGCCAGAAAGATCTCGTTGCCTGTCCGGCCGGTATAAATACGCGGCGGGCGAGCGAGTTCAGACAGTAACAATTGAATATCAGAGCGATAATCATCAAGCGAAGGGACGTAATCGGGAGTGTTTAGTGGAGTGGAAAAGTGTTTGAAATAAGTGTGTTTTGATTAGTGTTGAGAAATAAGTGTGTATAGTGTTTGTAGTGTGTAAAATAAAGTACAGTTTAGTGGCATAGTGAGTTTTAATTTATCGTCGAACCCCAGCTCGTAACAAATTGGTGTCAGAAGAAAGGGATAAATTATGCCGGTTATGCCGAAAGAAGAAACTGAAGGAGTGCGCACCAAGAACCAGCGCCAGCAAGACCTGGACCAGAGACGCTTCGGAGACGTTCCTACTCCATCGTCTGGTGGACCAGGCGACTCCGCGGCTGCAGTAGAGCCTGCAAGCGTCTCACACTCCGTGACGGTGCCCGACTTCGTGGCTCTGATGGCGTTCATGCAGGAGCAGGCCCGCCGTCAGGAGGAGCAGGCTCGCCGTCAGGAGGAGCAGGCTCGCCGTCAGGAGGAGCAGGCTCGCCGTCAAGAGGAGCACGCGCGCCGCCTGGAGGAACAGCTTCAGCGCGACAAGGAGGAGCAGGCTTGCCGTCAAGAGGAGCACGCGCGCCGCCTGGAGGAACAGCTTCAACGCGACAAGGAGGAGCAGGCTCGCCGTCAAGAGGAGCACGCGCGCCGCCTGGAGGAACAGCTTCTGCGCGACAAGGAGGAGCAGGCTCGCCGTCAAGAGGAGCACGAGCGCCGCCTAGAAGAACAGCTCCAGCGCGACAAGGAGGAGCACGCGCGCCGCCTAGAAGAGCAGGTGGTGCTTATGAAGGACCTCAGCGCCGCTGTAGGGAAGGACTTGAAGGCGGTCAAGGAGGAACTTCAGCAGCACGAGGCCCGTATCAGCGACGTAGAGATGCTCGTACACGACAAGCTGGAGACTCGCGTCGCATCTATTGAGAAACGTGTACATGACCACCACGAGACCTGTGTTTCTGAAGTGGAGAAGAAGTTGCGTGGGCTCGAATTGACACCAGCGGCTGTAGTGCCCTCACCTCGTGGATTTAAGGTTCCACCATTTGATGGCTCGTCATCATGGTCGGCATACAAGATCCAGTTCGAGGCTGTGATGCGATCAAATGGGTGGACCAAAGAACAGGCCTTAACCGCCCTAACCTTGGGCCTTCGCGACCGGGCCTTGACAGTGTTGGAGGCACTCGGACAAGACGTCACCTACAAGAAGCTTCTGGAGGCGCTGGAGGCGAGGTACGGAGACGCGCACCTCGAACACGTTTATCGTGCTCAGCTGAAGGACAGGACACAACGCACCGGAGAAACTCTGCAGCAGTGGGCTCTAGAGGTGGAAAAGCTAGTCAGGAAGGCATACCAGTCGTCTCCTGCGCTTATTGACGGAAACCTCGTACAGGCGTTTACGGATGGGATCCGGGACCTGGAGGTAAGAGCAGCAGTGAGGCTTGGGCACTTCAAGTACCTCAAGGACGCCTTAGCCCACGCTTTGGAGGTGGAAGCAGTGCGACGCGACGATCGAGGTCACCGCATCAAGGAAGTTGTGTCGTCACCTCGGTGCTACAACTGCGGAGAAAGAGGCCATATCCGCTTGAGCTGCCCAAAGCGTAGGCAGTCTGGTGACACCCTGTCTCCACCAAAGGGGTCGCCTGATGTGCCTGCCAGGCAGCGAGAGCAGGGAAACGAGTAGAAGCCAGGACTGCGGGGCGGGTGCTGGCTGGTAATGGAAGAGCCCCAAGTATCTCGATCTCGCAATCATGCGACTGGAATAGCCTGATCATCGAAGGTGAAATTAACAGAACACCATGCAAGCTGACATTGGACACGGGTGCTTCTCGGACAGTCGTCGGTTTCCATCTGGCAAGACGGGTTCTTCGGGGCTGCTTCAGGAATAATGAATGTGTGAATCTGAGAACAGCTACCGGTCAGCACATAACCGTCCGAGGTGAAATGGAAGCTAGGCAACAAAGTTTACCGTCACAAAGCCATCGTGGCCGATATAGTGGACGAGTACATCTTAGGCCTAGACTTCATGCGGAAGTATCGCTGCGAGATCGATGTTAACCAGGGAGTGTTGAAGTGTGGCTCGGAAGAAGTCTTCATGGAAGGTGCAACTTCAGGAAAAGTGTACTGCCTGAAGAATGTCATTCTACAACCGCGGTCGGAAACGGTTGTACCAGTTGCTTACCAGGGAATTCTGGTCGAGGGAACCGCTGCGTACTAATCGAAGGCCTAGAGAAAGAGGCCTCGTGGAAGATTGCACGAACCTTGGTAAGGGGTACTAAAGTTTCATCAGTACGCGCACTAAATGTAAGTGACAAGGAAGTGTCGCTCAAGAAAGGTACGGAATTGGGCACCTATGACGGAGCGGCTTGGATGCGTAGATGTCAAGAGCAACCTAGCGGTGCCAAGGTTCAAGGTGCACGATTCGACGTGTCTACTCTTTTAGAGGACTGCGAAAGTACCCTGTTGGAGGAAGAGAAGACCGAGGCTCAGAAGATGTTGAACCGGTTCGCCGATATTTTCTCGACCAGTGATGCCGACATAGGGAAGACAGCACTAGTCCAGCACAAAATAAACACAGGAAGTGAAGCACCGATTCGCCAGCGACCAAGACGTGTGCCAGTGGCACGGGAACGTGAAGTGGAAGCTATGATCGACGGTATGGTGAAAGAAGGCGTAATTGAGCCTTCGTCCAGCCCGTGGTGCTCTCCGGTTGTCCTAGTTAAGAAGAAGGATGGCAGCATGCGCTTCTGTGTAGACTACCGCCGATTGAATGACATCACGAAGAAGGACAGCTACCCGCTGCCAAGGATCGATGACACGCTGGATACGCTGACGGGGATGAAGTTGTTTTCTACCTTAGACCTAAAAAGTGGCTACTGGCAGGTGGAAATAGATCCTCGAGACAAAGAGGAGACGGCATTCTCGACAGGCAAAGGATTGTGGCAATTTAACGTCATGCCCTTTGGATTGTGCAACGCTCCGGCTACTTTTGAGAGACTGATGGAGCGAGTGCTTATGAGACTGATTGGAGACACCTGCCTGGTCTACTTGGATGACATCATCATTGTGGGGCGCACCTTCCAGGATCACCTTCAAAACCTGGAGCAAGTGCTGTCAAAGATACGAGGAACTAATTTGAAGCTGAGTCCGAAGAAATGCGCGTTATTCAGACGGCAAGTGAACTTTCTAGGACATGTGGTCTCGGAGAACGGCATTCCAACCGACCCGGATAAGATCATTGCCGTGAAGGAATGGCCAGTTCCAGAGAACAAAACGCAGGTCAGAGCATTCCTCGGATACATACAAGCATATTGTACTATCGACGGTTTGTGAAGAACATTGCTGACATTGCTCGACCTCTTCATAAGCTCACCGAAGACAGAGTGCAGTTCTGTTGGAATGAGAGCTGTGACGTTGCATTCCAGAAGCTCAAGGAACATCTGTGTACTGCACCTATTCTAGGCTACCCTGACAATGAGCATGAATTCATAGTTGACACAGATGCCAGTAACACCGGAATTGGCGGCGTGCTGTCACAGAAGAAGGGTGATCAAGAAGTTGTTATAGCATACTTCAGCAAGGCCTTATCCAACCTACTTACCCGAAAGAAACTACTGCGTCACCAGGCGGGAACTCTTGGCTGTAGTAAAGACATTGCAGCATTTCAACAAATACTTGTTGGGCCGTAAATTCCACCTGCGAACCGACCATGCAGCGCTGAAATGGCTACTTCAATTTAAGGACCCAGAAGGACAAGTAGCTAGATGGATTGAACTACTGCAAGAGTTTGATTTTGTAATACAACATCGCAGCGGCAAGTCCCATGGTAATGCAGATGCCCTATCGCGTAGGCCGTGTCCCGACCAGTGCAAGCACTGTACCCGACAGGAAGCAAAGCAGGCAGCAATAGTGAGGATGTTGAAGACAGATCTGAGCGACGAATGGAAAGAAGCTTTGCAGAGTGCTCAGCAAGATGACAATGACATACAGCCGATTCTCGAATAGAAGAAATCAGACGCTCCTAGGCCCAAATGGAGTGATATCGCAGCAATGAGCCCTATCACCAAGAGTTATTGGGCACAGTGGGAAAGCTTGGTTGTCCAGGATGGAGTTCTGTGCCGCAAATGGGAAAACGCTCGCGGTAACCAGTGCCATTTGCAAATGGTAGTGCCCAAAACTAAGGTGCCGGAAGTCTTGCAGCTCTATCACAATGGTACTTCAGGAGGTCACATGGGAGTTAAGAAGACTCTTACTAAGATCCGGGAGCGGTTTTATTGGCTCCACTGTCGGGATGACGTCGAGGATTAGTATCGCAAATGCACAAGTTGTGCGGCTGTGAAGGGGCCACACACGCGTAGCAGAGGTGCATTAAAGGTGTACAATGTAGGAGCTCCATGGGAGCGCATAGCATTAGATGTCGCTGGACCATTTCCGGAGAGCCAGGATGGAAACAAATACTTCTTGCTTGTGATGGATTACTTCACGAAGTGGCCTGAAGTTTTTGCCATCCCAAATCAAAAGGCTACCACAGTGGCCGATAAGCTGGTCATGAAGTCTTCTGTCGGTTTGGGGTGCCCTTGGAAATCCACAGCGATCAAGGCCGGAACTTCGAATCTGAGGTGTTCAAGGAGACTTATCGCGTGATGGGTGCACATAAAACCAGGACCACAGCTTATCACCCGCAATCAGATGGCATGGTTGAACGGTTTAACCAATCACTGGAAAGGTACCTGGCGAAGGTCGTGGAGAGCAAACAAAGAGATTGGGACAAGCACATCCAACCATTCCTTCTGTCATATCGCAGTGCGGTCCACGAAACCACAGGAGTAACACCAGCTTTTGCCAATTTCGGCAGAGAATTACGTTTACCAGCAGACTTAATCACCGGTATTCCGCCAGAATCTCCACGTAATATAACGGATTACGCGACCGAGCTACGCAAGAAGATGAACGACGTGTACGAGCACATCAGGGAATCCGAACAACAGATGTCTGAGAAGATGAAGACTCGCTACGACCGGAAGGCAAACAACAAAGCGAGTTCAGACAGTAACAATTGAATATCGGAGCGATAATCATCAAGCGAAGGGACGTAATCGGGAGTGTTTAGTGGAGTGGAAAAGTGTTTGAAATAAGTGTGTTTTGATTAGTGTTGAGAAATAAGTGTGTATAGTGTTTGTAGTGTGTAAAATAAAGTACAGTTTAGTGGCATAGTGAGTTTTAATTTATCGTCGAACCCCAGCGCGTAACAGTATGAATTGTAGGGTTTTTGAGTCTCTAGGGGAAGGGCAGCTGCCCTCCTCTTGGCGACGCCCTTGATAGTTTTATTTTTTATTTAATAGCTCAATTTTATCCGCGTGGTCACAAAGTATAACTATATCAAACAGCACGACAGTGCTTATTTATAGGTACCTTCCCCGTAAAGTCGCGGCCGGATGGACATGACAAATCTAAAAGGGTTCCTTGTCAATGACTATGGAATCCTAAAAAATTGGATCATTGTATTATTAATTATTGTTATTAATAAAATGAGCAAGTAGCCCACCTGATGGTAAAAAATATCAATCAGTGTTCTCTAAGCACCGCTTGAACAATAGCAGAGAAACACATACAAAGCATGGATTCTGAAGGGATTTATAATGGGAAGGAACCAGATGATAATGTAGAGTGGTTGAATGAGAAGAAAACACTAACATAACAATAAGTTAATATGTATATTTTTATATTCTCCTTAATCAGACTTAACTAACTGTTGATCACAAAACACGCACAAAGTATCCATTGGTACATCAGTTCTCGCTGTAGCGTTACAACACTTACACACTAAATAGTCATCACTTATTATAGGTGTTAAACTTAACATACAGTACATGTTAACATGTCCACTTTTGCATGTAAACCCTTCTATTAAATCGTCACAACTCTGACAAACATAGTTCATATCCATTTTGGCAACACTCAACATATCTTTATCTATGGCTATTTCAGTTTTATACTTCTTTGAATAATATTCTAAATATCTTACGCAACCAACAACTGATTCATATTCACATATGCTTAGTTCACTATCTTTCTTATATTTTTCGTACAGCGTTTCTATAGTTGATTGCACATGTAAGAGTAATATTTTTTCTTTTACTGCTTCCACTGACAATTCTGGCAATTTGATATCACTATACATGCGTGCCAGTTTCTTCATATTTAAATAAAATATTAACAGAATCAAATATATCTTAAGTTTGTATGTATCGTTAGATGCTTCTGCAAATAATAAATTCATGTCAATTGTGGGTGGCAAATTCTTTGTTTTATTTATATTGTATCTCAGTGCTTCAATACAATCCCAATAATTTGTTAATCTTTTAGTTGGATTGTTCATGATCGTAGACATTACAGACTGTAATTTTGATTCTGTACTGAGAATAATCACATCTATTTTTAATACCTCTTTTCTACATAGTAGTTTTCTGTCAATCATAGCTAATGCACACAGTGTGTTAGTGTTTGAGAAACAAAGACCATACAATTCGTAAGTTGGGAACGATTCCTTCAGTTCAACCGATTGTAAATCCACATTTATTGTCTTCCCCGTAAGACTAATATTTAATTTAAATATCTTCACATTTATTGTAGCTAAATAATGTCCATCTAATGAACTAGTGATGTCGGTTATTCTATGATCATTTATATTATTTATATATTGTGTCAACACATTACAATTATCGTCAAGTACCTGTACTATGAAATGTCGATGTTTGCTGAAGAAAAACACAATATTGCCATCAATGATGCTGTAATTAAGATATGAAGCAATCATTCTGTCCTTGTGTTGCCATAATACTTGAGAACGAAGAAGGTTTATATCATCACTTTCTATATGAATCTCAAAAATACTCAATTTACCCACAACATCGGCACATATTAACCAAAATTTATTTTCTTCTCTCGGAATCCATAGAATATTTTTGATTTCTGACAAGTTTGATTGAACTTTTCCTTTCATTACTGGTGCCTCTGTGTTGAATATCTGCCATAGTAAAATCATACCATTCTTTTGTGCAGTCACAAAATAACATGAACCATCAGGGTTTAATTCTGGAGCCCAACAAATGGAAGATACTTCAACAATATAAACAGCTGTCTTTAGCTCCTCAAAGCTTTTGGGTGATTTGTTGTGCTCTAAGCAATTCACAATATATGGGGACAGGTCTAAAATGCTTTTCCATCTATATTGCTTTTGCATCATAATTTCCACACCTCCTATATTATTCAATATGGCCAGTACACTTTTGTTTTCTAGAAAATGTGAAGGAGACCATGCTGCAATGCTTATATTAGTCATTTCTTGAGTGAGAGACTTATTGTGGGGCCAAAACGAATCGTCCAGTATCATTTCGGTGTAGTCGTAATTCTTCATTTCATAATGTATAAATTTGGTTTTACACAACCCTTCCGCTGGACTGGCCTTAGGACTGGGTATGCAGATCTCACACAGATCTATATTTTTGTCCAGACAATCCAAATTATATGAAAATTCTATGAATTGAATACCCTTATCCGTCCGAACATTTATTACCGAATCGCGCCAAGATAAAAACGTGCCGTCATTTTTAGATAACGGGATAGATCGCCTTGTTAATTCATAGAGAGTATCGTGTCCCATTTTCATTATTTAGAGATTCTTAGCTACTAGATAAATAAAAAAATAGTCAAAGTTTTAATATTTTTCAGCTCGCGTGGTCTTGACAGTAGACATTGTATTGTTCATATTGTTTGTTGACACTTTTGACAGTATCGTATGGTATCGTATTCCCTTGAGTAAAGAATATGCAAGGAGAGGGCAAATAGTACATATTATGGATACATTACATTATACAAATGAAGTGGCAAAATATGAGGCAGGTAAAGATAAGATAAGATAGTTTATTTCGCAATCATGGGTAGAGTACATGATCTTAAATACAATTATACAGGTTCAGCCATATTTTACCATAAGGCATGCGAAAGGTACAATACCAAAAACACAAATTAAAATTACACAAAGACACAGATTCGACACATAATCGTGTTGACATTTATAAATATTCAAACAAATGCATTCTCTTTTTCTGCAAAAAAATCTGAAATACTATAATAGACTTTAAAATAATTATATTATGTTTTTTGCCAATAGATAACATGAACAGCAACTGTGTTTGTATGCGAGAATTTCTAGCAATGAAACGTTGAAGAAAATAATTTCATTTATAAATAAAAACAAACTAATAAAATTGATCAAAAGATAAATTTTGTTTTTTTTTATCCCCTGATGGTAGGTATTTCTGTCGGCGAGGTTTGTTGATGTTGATTAAGGGGAATTAGACTTAACGCCGATAGATATAACAATTTGAATAATATGAGCGGAAAGATAGAATGTTCAAAAACTTACATCTCAAGTAGAGATGGGATTCTACCCGGTAAATACCCGGGAATTTATCTTTTTGGGTAAAAACGGGGTATTTACCCGAGTAAATACCCGAAGCGTGGGTATTTATCGAAATATATTTTTACACCTCCATTTTATAGCGTGAATTGTGTATATCGAACATTTATATGTCTTATAAAAGTAAAATAATGGTATTTTCTGTCATAATTTTAAAATTGATACTAACGGCTGGTCCCCATTCGATCTATTCAAGGATTTAGCTAGTAGAGTACTATATATTTGACTTATTGTGTATGGAGCTTATGTAAAATTTGTATCTCTAATAACCAAATCGATTAAAGCAAAGAAATCACCAACATCATGCGCTATGTCTTTTTGTCTGCCATAGTATTCATATACGGTGGTCTCGGTCCTAATATTAAATTTGATCAATTTATTAAGACTGGCCGTATATTTAGTGTGCTAGGTGAATCTACCGTGCATTTAGCAGCATAAGCCGCTGGATAGGCACAACAGGGCCATTTTGGTTAAAATGATTTCACTTTTTGATCCTTTTGTTTAGTACGCGAAACACAATGACATAAATGGTTTTAGCTGTATTTGTCGCTGATGTTCCTATATCTATGGCAAAGCATCCCCTTTGGATCCATGTGTCAAATATTACAGCCATTATAATATAAATATGGTTAGTAGATCTCGTTAATTCCTGGAACGATTTGTATAATAGTGAAACGATTTGTATAAAAGAGGTTACGACAAACCTCCCAAAATGGATAGAGACGGTCCCCGCCTCTCACTATGCTCGAACACCACGTCGACTGGACCCCGATGGTGAAATACCTCGGCGTGAAAATAGACCGTCGTCTCACGATGGCCCCACACGTCAAGAACGTTGTTGGCCAAGCGCGAACCACTCGAGCTCTCTCTCCTGCGCCCTGTCTTGACATCCCGACTTCCCCTCCGTGCGAAGCTGGCCATATACAAAGCATACATCCGCACCCGCCTCACTTAGGCCTCCCCAGCGTGGTACATGCTGGTAGCGGCGGCCCTCCGCAAACGGTTGCGTGCGCATCAGTCGCTCGCCCTAAGCGCCGTTGTAGACGCCCCTCGCTACTTGAGGAAAGACGTCATCTCCAGCGACCTATGCATGGAGAGCCTCGATGTATTCATTGGTCGCCTGAGCGCCAATATGTTCGCCCACGCTGAGGGATCATGCTTCCGTCACCTGAGGGAGCTGGCGCCCTTCCACCCCATTCCCACACTCCCACTGGACCGACCACACCGGACTGACTCCAGTTCGTCAGGGCGGGCGCTTGACGGGAGCCCCCCCCCGGCAAGCTCGATCTCGCCAACGTAAGCGAAGCCCCCACTGAACAAGCCACCGCTGGCTCGTAGATCGCTCACCAGACGTTCCTCTCTTGGGAATACTGCTGGTGGGGTCAGGTCTCGCTAGCGGCGTGAAGAACACCCGGACTAGATGCCCGGATACGACACCAGTGGCAAGGACCAGACTCTCGTGATCCGTCTACAGTTGCAGGCGGCGGCCAAACTCACTGAGACAGCACACTACCTGCATCAGTTTACCCCCGATTCCCTTAGGGGAATCGTGAGAAAACCCGAAAGCTCCTAAAAATTACCCATACCATAAACCGGCTCCTGGTCCAAGTTAGGAATAGCGGGGTATAGAGAATTTGCATGAGATCCAGCTACCACTACTAATGAAAATTGGCCAAGGAAACACTTAACACACGTACACTGCATACCGACATACGATACATTAAATTTCTTCTTTAAAATGCGAGAATATTGCAAGTGCACCTAGATAAGTTTAGACGATTCTACCAGAAATTAGATTGACTTTATCATGTCGACGGAGAGGCAAATATTCTATGACGTCTCTGAGTTGGTGAGTAGTTAGTAGTTTAAAGTGGTATCTAGCCATCTGGTAAGAGACACATTGAATATTAGTACAAGTCTCAAACGGTTAAGATTCACGAAGTCAACGCTACAACCAGCACCCGTTCGTATCCAAAACTTCGATAGCTATCAGCTTGAACATTTGGGTGACTCCGCAGATGTGGACAATTTCAGTGTCGCGTTCGATGAATGCTGTCCGTACAAAGGGGTCTAAATTTCTTGAGCCCCCTAAAATCTGTGGTCCATCGCCGGAGCGCCAACAGAGAAGGCCTAAAATGCTAGTGCTCTCCTCCAACGACATGTAAGCATATTGACTTTTCAATATACAGATCTCTAGCCGCTAAATTCAATATTCAATCTATCCAATTTTTTGAGATCCTGGATTCAGTTTTGATTTGACGTAAGCTCCATACAAAATATGTCAACCACGTATCTCGAATCTCTTTATCTGTGGATAGATCGAATATTGAAACCGGCCGTAAGTCTCTTTACAATAATACTAAGCGTTATTAACAAGCGATGGAGCAGAATAAGCGTTTCAAAGTATTCAATGTGATGACATTATATTATTTCCATATTACCGAAACATCTATAACGGTATATCAGATTGTAGGATCAAATATAAGAACTTTTAAACGACTATTGACTGTAGTCACGCGCTTTCTCAATCTTTTTCTGAAAATACCCATGCTTCGGGTATTTACCCGGGTAAATACCCGAAGCCGGGTATTTACCCACAGCCTTTTGACCTCGATGCCAAGCATTTGTCAGTATGGTTCCTCCACAATCCTTTCAGTGCGACCTGTAGGTTAAAAAGTTATATGATTCCACTGTCCGGCAGTCTAGCATTGCAGTTCTATCAATTTCTATTTAAGATTACGAATATATCACTGCCAATTACAATATATCAGGTCTTTCAATAACACAATACCTGTCGGGTTTCAGTTACCGATACCAGGTCTCTTAATAACACTATACCTGTTGGGTTTCTGTTACCGATACCAGGTCTCTTAATAACACTATACCTGTCGGGTTTCAGTTACCGATACCAGGTCTCTTAACGGACGTCTCCGCTCTTTTCTCGACTGAGGCGATAAACGTCTTTATCCTCAGCCGAGCTCTAAAACATCTTTACTATTACAATACAGAATTACCATACAATACATTAACAATCACTAGATACGTAGAAACAATATGATCCCATATAATTAGCTTTACAACACTAGCTACTCGCAAACAGTAGGAATCACTAAATACTTAGCTCCAGCGCCCATTTGTGGTTTCATCAGACCAGCAGGTAATAATGATATCTAAGAACTCCACACACATATATTTATTATATGATTTTTACACAATATACAATATGTTTTGAATGACAATGTCAATACTATGAAGTAATAAAGTAACTTCGTATTCTTCATATATCAAGTTCAAACCTCAAACGTAGAACCGTCGGTTGTGGCCAGTACTCACGTAGAGGTTAGTTATTATTTACTCTTTCTCTGTGGCTCATTTTAAATTTATTAATGTTGCTGTCATGTACACTATATACAAATCGCGAAAATCGCGACAATTTCAGTGTGGATGTGTGTTTCATTAAATCATTGTGGTATTTATGGCGCCGTTCATGTCCGGTACTTTCTCAGCGACTCAGTATCGATATTGGCTACCAAAGAATATTTTGTTACATGTTTGATACAAGGGACGTTTTTCGCTTTATCATCTTCGCCTGCATATGTATTATGGGATAAACAGTAACTGGTAACATATTTTAAACTGACTAAAGTAACTTAGGTATGTACTACAAATATCAATAAACATATTTTTTCTAAATGTACATTAATGTATTATTCACCTCTAACCGGCTCAATGTCGATATCGATAATATTCTGGAGTACAACCCAAACAGCAGCGAAAATTATTCGCCAACGTTTGGGAGGTATGCACGCAAATTTCGTAGGTATGTCCAATCCATGTAATTCGAAGATCGATGTCGTATACCTTCCTCCGTTCCATAACACATAAAGATCATTAATTTTGTGTTTGTATTCAATATACCTTTATAATTATGCAGTAAAAAAGCGGTCAACCATTTTTTAAATACTGTTTTTTTATAACGTTACCAAGGAGCTACTACATTACACTCAAACAAAATCATTAAGAATTTTATTTTCTGTGCTACGAAGTAAAAAGAAAATCTAAGAAAATTCCATACAATATTCTTAGATGAAAATATATCTGTCAAAGTGTCAATGTCACACTGTTGCCAGATGGGGGGGATTCCCCCCAAATTCGGGGGTATTTTCAGACCACGGGGGGATTTTTGGGATACAAATCCTTTGGGGGGTTCTGCGGGGGGAAAAAATTGGCTTGGAGGTAATTGGAGGATTTTTTTGAAAAAGTTTAAGACGCGATCAAACCACTCACTACTTAATTTGAATGCACCATAGAAACGTATACAAACACACACACACTAGCACAACAATGCTGCGGCGCACAAATTTAGCCAAATCTTTTAAAACTGTCTGCAATGATGTTGACTCAGTGGTACAAGAGTGGAATGCTTTACATTGAACAACCTGGAAATCCACACAAAACACCAAGGAGTTCTGGATTGAAGAATTGAAGTGTATGGCTTATAGTTACGGACATGTAAGCAAATTGGCATTAGCAATTTTGTCGTTGCCCTTTTCTAACACGGTTGTGGAAAGAGTCTTCTCGCAAGTTGCGATTATTAAAAACAAACTGAGAAACAGATTAGCCATCAACACGGCCGAATCCATTTTGAGAATAAGATGTTCAATGGAAGGATGTGTTAATTTTAAACCAACTTCAAAGATTCTCAAGAGATTTAACTCGGAGAAAATGTATGGCACTGCAGACGACGCAAGTGGAGATGCTGATCCAGTCATGGAAGCAATTGCTGAATTATTATACACTTAATTTGATTGTATTTAAATAAATAAATATTTTTCCAATTACTGGGGGTTTTTTTCTCAAAACACACATTTTGGGGGGATTTCGGTTGAGATTTGGGGAGAATGCTAGATCATCATCTGGCAACACTGCAATGTCAATTCTGTCATAACAAACGCACGTTGCTTGTTGACTGTTGTAAACTCAGTTGTAAATTTATAAATTAAAAATAACAAATCCAATGTGACTAAAGTATTACTTTCTTGGCTTAAATAATAAAGATTTAAAGTGAAAATGGGAAAAGCACGGTATAATGCTAAAGCGCGACAAGTTATTAAGACCAATGTTGACAATTCTCAAACCAGTCAGGTAAACAAAAATACATAAATGTTCAGATCCATGAAAATGTATTTAATTATTTGTCTTTATGATAACTTTCAGTATATTCTTGACCAAATTATATCACTTCTAGTTCAATTCCTCATCTATTTATCTTAGAATACACATCACACTTTAATTATTAGTAGTCTAACCTCAAAGTTAGTTTTAATATTATTATTTTATTAAATTTTGCCTTACAGTATATGAGGTAGAATTCTGCAAACGCCAATAGCTTCATTTTATAAGTTTTTATTTAGTTTAATTTATGTATCTTCAATTATAAGTAATGTAATACATACACAAGTCCAAATAATGCTATTCTGTAAATGAGATATAGTAAGACATGACTGAATATACACTAGAAAACAATTGTTAGACTTATAAGTAACAAATTTGTTTTAATAATTCAATATTTTATTACAGATTCAACTAGAATTCTCAAAAAACGAATATGGTTCGAATGACAGCAGTAATCTACTGGCCTTGCCATCCAAGAAGAGAGAGACAAAAATTATCAAAGACAAGAAAGAAAAGACAAGATTCTTGTCTAAAGCACAAAGAAAAAGACTAGAGAAGATTGTTGAGAAGAAAAAGAAGAAAGAAAATGTAAGTTTCAGTTATTATCAACAGGGGTTTTATTTATTTTTATATTTAAAAACTCAAAATCATTTATTCATTTAGGCCACAAAGTGACGCTTATAAACATCAAAAGTTAAAGTTAATTACTAGATGATTCTACATTTACATTTACTGCCACGTTCGCAATGCAATAGGTAGAACCACGAGAAAGAACGGGCAATAAAACTTGTGGCCACTCTTTTTAACTGCCAGTATAATGGTTTTACATGTTATATTTGTAAGGAGCTGCAACTGTTTCACATTGTGAGTTATCTACTATTGCAAAAGTTAATAGTTATTGATATCATACTCAAGCAATAAATTATGTTCATTTATTAAGCCTCCCAAAGTGAATATGGTGAAACAGGAGCATCCACTTACGTCTTTTGATGTAAGCGATTTTATTTAGTATTTACTGCATGTATTTAGTATACAAATTAATTTACAAAAACCATTTTTGCTCTGCTATGTGGGTGGGTCAAGATTGGTCCATGTGGATAACTTTTGGGGAGGCTTATTTCCAACAGTGGACATATTTTGGCTGATAATATGATGATGAATTATATTAAAACTTGGCTAGGGTGTCATAATTTGCCATACATTACATGCATAGTAAATTAATTGTTCATGACGCTGAGCCAAGAGAACACAACATAAGTACCATTTCTAGAGCTGCTTTGCACTAGCAAGGAAACTTACTCTTTTATAAATTGTATACAATAATTACCTCAATGATATATCATCTAGAAAATCGAAATAATCCTTCATCTTTCAATTATTGTGATGTAAAATACCCATCCATGTTTTCCCAGAGAGCTTCATTATTAGAATCCCTATCTCAAGTGCAAGCTACACCCGATGAGGTTAAGCAGATGACCACAATATCAGCGGTGCAGACTATTGGTCTCCGTAAACTGAATGAGCTGAACACTGGATTTGCAGCGCAAGAGGTTGTAGATGAAAGTGATAAGAAGATTAGTAGCATTGCAGGTAAGTTCTGATTATTTGATCATAAAGAACCTGTTTTACCAGATTAATTTAATTTAAGGAACATTTGTATGCTTTCAACTGGCAAGTAATTTAACCGGCACTATTGGTAGTGTCTTACTTACTTATATTTGAGTATCAGACATCCTCTTATTTCACTTTGATATATGTTGGAGCTTAAGTGGCTTAGGGCTGCCATACATATTCTACAAACATTGCCAGTACTACATTAAATTAATGAAAACATAACAGAGAGAAATATATTTTTCTTTGCTGTGGCACAATTTTTTTTTATAGTAATAGGCGGTAAACGAGCAGACGGATCGCCTGATGGTAAGCAATTACCGCCGCCCATGGACACGAGCAACACCACAGGAGTCACAAGTGCGTTGCCGCCCCTTGGGGTTAGGAAAAGGGATAGGATGACGAGTGAGATGAGGGAGAAGGAAAGGGGATAGGGCCTCCGGCGCTCTCACTCACCGAACGAAACGCAACAGTTTAGGTACTGTTACTTTACATCGATTTTCTGTGAGAGGGTAGTACTTCCCCAGTCGAGCCGGCCCATTCATGCTGAAATCAGCAAGACCCTACTACCTGTAAAAATTATGGCATTAAGTACGCCTATGTACTCTGTGTATATGAAGTTTTAAATAAATAAATAAATTATTTCCTTGAAATGTTACAGGTGCCAAAAAACGCCTTAGATTATTAAAACTAGATAGCGCAGAAAAGTTAAAAAAGAAAAAGTATGATCCTAATGTAGTTGGCTTAGAAGAATCCTCATCAGAAAGTTCAGAATCAGAACAGAGTGACAGTAATGATGAGCCTGAAATAGTAAGCGAAAATGTCAAAGAAGATGAAACCTTAAATGTGGAAGATAAGGTTGAAATTAATGAAGCTAGTAATGAAAAGGTTATAAATATTGATGACGATTCACCAGAAAAATCAAATAAAAAAGATAAAACTAAGACTTTAGATAAAGAAAGTGTTCCAGAGGTGAAAGTAGAAAAGAAACCATTACTAGAACATCCAACAGTTCATGTAGAAGTGAAAAGGGACCCTAAGGTACAAGTAGCAAGGTTGAAATTACCAATACTGGGTGAAGAACAGAGGATTATGGAGATGATCAATGAGAATGAGTTCCTTATTATTGCGGGTGAAACAGGTACAAGCTTTTTGCCCTACTACAAAACTTGTATTCAATATTTGTTGACAAATCTCAACTGGTGGATTGGTTCTTCCTTAATTTTTCTTCTTTTGTAGAAGTAAAGAATACCTACTTTGCATGGAGTTCTCAGTTTATTCACAGACTTTCATGTTTTGTGAAAGTGTAGAACCATAACGCGATTAACTGTCAATTTGACCTAAGCATCACATAGTGATATAGTTGATCTACTTAAGTGAATAAATGATTTTGATTTTAATCACAGTTCATATATTTTGTTGCGTTGCACTATACTTGCAGGTTTTTAATCTTGTTATAACTGAAAAGGCCATCGCCTCCGAGTCCATGGTTAACGATTTTCTTTCTATGTTATATAAAAAATCATGGGTAATAAAAATTGACTGCATGGTGGGTGTAGTGGTTTAAATGGCCGCCTCGGATGTCACTGTGCTGTTTGTTGTGGGTTCGATCCTCATACGAGAAAACACTTTGTGTGATCGATGAACTGTTGTGTTGAGGCTGGATGTCCTTGTGTCTGTAGTTGTATGTTTGTTTAGTCCCATGCGACATAGGATTTATTCCAAGAGCGAGATTTGTCATTTAAAAATAACCTTGCATCAGTCAACTCCAATTTAGTATCAGTGTCTCCAATGTTATTATCCAATTATTTTTGTGCCCGGTATGGCAATTTTTTCTTTTTTATTTAATTTTTTTTTAAAAGTCAACTCCTGCATTAGGACTAAATTCTGTTTTGAGGGGAACTTTACAGACATACAACTAACGGACACAATGAACACCCAGACTCGAAACAACAATTTATGAATCACAAAAAGTGTTGTCTCTTGTGGGGATCGAACCCACAACACTTCGGCATAGTGTCAAGCAGTGAGGCGGCTGCTTAAACCACTACACCAACCGTGCAGTCAATATAATAACGTGGGACTAAAATAAATGTGTCGAAAAGTGGGTGTAGCGATACACCTCTGCCTACCTCTTCGGGGATATAGGCGTGAGACTATGTATGTATGTTATTTGTTACAGGCAGCGGCAAGACCACCCAAATCCCCCAGTTCCTGTACGAGGCGGGTTACGCCACACAACACATGATCGCGGTGACGGAGCCGCGGCGCGTGGCCGCCGTCGCCATGTCGGCACGAGTCGCGCATGAACTGGCGCTCAGAAGTAAAGAAGTGTCGTACCTCATGAGGTTCGAGGGGAATGTTACTAAGGATACGAAGATCAAGTTTATGACTGATGGTGAGTGTTGTTTCTGTGTAAGTTACTATGTAATTTTTGATAAGTTGTGTAAGACAACAACTTACATAATTAAAGAGTTCTTTGCCGGACTTTTGTACATGGACTTAGCTTAGACTTAGCCTTTGGAATCATACACATAGTGCCGTTAAAAGAGTATGTGACTACTTATTGGAAATAAAAAATGATTTTGTTAGATTCAGTATGAATTGTTAATGTCAGCATCTATAATAATCTATAGCATTATCTATGCTATGAAAAGTCCATCCATCATCATGATCCTAGCGTAACCTGGTTAGATTCAAAACTTTCGGCTCGGCGCCCACACTAGGTTATCTGATAACTTTTTGACAGTTTGAGTCAAGTCCGTCAAGTCTTTTCGTCACCCCTACCGCAAAGCCTTAAGACAAAGGTCTTCAACGAGTGAGTCTTACCAGTTATGACTTACGGAGCCGAGACGTGGACACTGACGGTGGAGTGACGATTTACGCAAAGTGGTTAGCAGCGGGTGGACACGAAGAGCCGAACACGAAAATCGGGCTCAGTGGCGTGCCACTGGAGAGGCCTATACCCAGCAGTAGACTCTTGCAGGCTGATGATGATGATGAGTGGAAGTCATATGGTCTCGTCTTGGCAACATTTTACATGAAAATGTTTCTGGTGGAATATTAGCTTTTTATAGCGATATTCCATGTATTATCTATCATCGATCCACAGAAATATCATCAGTAGGTACAAGAATCTGGCAATATTCAAACCAACATCTCTTTTCCAGGTGTACTTCTAAAAGAGATACAATCCGACTTCCTCCTAAGCAAATACTCGGTAGTGATAATAGACGAGGCTCACGAGCGCAGCGTGTACACAGACATACTGCTGGGCCTGCTGTCGAGGGTGGTTCCTCTAAGGAGGAAGAGAGGAACTCCTCTTAGGCTCATCGTCATGTCTGCCACGCTGAAAGTCGAGGACTTTACCGAGAATACCAGGCTGTTTAGAGAACCGCCGCCTGTTATAAAGGTAAGTTACTTCGTGAGGATCGATGAATAGAGGTGAATAATGACTGCATACTTGACGTAGTGGTTTAAGCAGCTGCCTCGTCGCTTGACACTTCGTCTTTTCACTGCGCCGTGTTATAGGGTCGTTTCGCCCATAAGGTTGCGCGGGTCTGGTTACACAGTCTAGTAGGTCTATGACCTCTTAGGCCTGTTTTCGGAAACCTTGGTTGTAACCTCAAAATGAATTGCATAACAAAAAAATATGGGAGTAAATGAAACAAGAGAGATATGTCAGGATCGTAGCAAAACGGTGGTCCATCTCTGCATACCCCTTCAGGCTTGAGTCTATGTATGTATGTGTTATTAACCGAGTGTTTATTATCTTCCAGATAGAGTCCCGTCAGTTCCCGGTGACTGTGCACTTCAACAAGCGCACACCCAGTGACTACCTCAAGGAGGCCTACAGGAAGACCGTCAAGATACACACGCGCCTGCCTGACGGAGGCATACTTATATTTGTGACGGGACAGCAAGAGGTGAATACTGTGTATTTAACTTATAGTGTTACAAGAGAATGACCACAGCAATTTTTGGCACATATGTATTTTTTTAAAATTTATTATATGTATAGATGATCCTTTTCAGCCCGAACACGTGGGAATTTCGTGACATCCTTTCTTAGTGTACCCCTATGCTGCATTGCTCCCTAAGGAACATACATGCCAAATTTCAACTTCTTGCGCCCAATAGTTTTGGCTGTGCGTAGTCTGTCTGTCAGTAAGGGTAGAATTTTATAACTAACTTAAGTAGTATGGATTTGTCTTGACCCCTACTGTTTCGATTTGAATAAATATTTTATATGAGATACATACAGGGTGTCACAAGACCCATCACCAAGCCGAAGTCTACTCGTTTTGGACATCATGCCAAGTCATACTAACCAAAAATAAAACTTGGGAAATGATTTTTTTCCAAATAATTACATTTTTTATGCCACAATAAAAATTGTGCGCGTACAATTTTCGAAATACCAACTTATCCTTGGGTGCATAGGACATCCATAGAATAGGTTGGCATAGTAATTGCAAATACAAAAATTCCATAGTTACTTTGAGCCTCAATATCTCCTAAACCAGTAATTTCCCAGGTATGGTGCCGAAGTAAAAAATGTTCGTAATAATTGGTATGATATGGGGTTTCAGTTTTCGTTAAGGGTCTTTTTACACACTATATATATATATATATATATATATATATATATATATATATATATATATATATATATATATTAAATAGGGGCGCAGCAGTAGCCATAAGTACCACATAATTTTGTATATTCCAGGTAAACTACCTGGTCCGTAAGCTTCGCGCCGCGTTCCCGTACCGCAAGGACGTGGACTACACCAAACTGATCACTAGGAACAAGAAGCACAGCGAGGCGGACGCCGCGTTAGACTCGGAGCCTGATGACATCGAGTCGGATGATGATGAGGTATGTACTGAGCAAGTTTATATATTTTTTTTAGCTTTTGACTTCTAAAGTAATACTAGAAGATTCCCGCAGTACGGTTTAGTAAAAAAGATGGGGCGTCCGCACATCTTTTTTATTAAGAGCGTATACGCCTCGAGCGGCGGCTCGAGTTTAGGTTTTTATAGTACCGCGGTCGCCCGCGCACCGCGCATGCGAGACCCGGCGCACTATGACGGTATCGCGTGGAATAATAATATTGATCCTTCTTGCCATACATGAACAGTATTCGTCTATGTAATACTTCGATTATGATATGATAGTATTCAAATTCATTATTTTCAATGCACATGCATTTAAAGGTATCAAATAAATCTAGATATTATTTTATTTAGTAGGATGATGTTTCTCAGGATAACAACGACTATTTATAATAATTTGGCGCAGTTTTATTATATGATTGAAATAATTTATAATTGTCATCTACATAATTGTTACATTTCAAATATACATTTATTATTAATGCATATAGCTGTTTCCCGCGGTTTGAGGGAACTTCTTCGCATACCCGGTTAATTTATAGCCTAAGTTACTCCTACTGTCCGTGTGGTGACGGATTAGGAATACGGATAATCACCACCCCATATCATCCCATGGGTGTCGTAAGAGCCGACAGAGAGAGCATATTATGCAGAGAACAGCACTGTAAGAGAAGGAAAACTTGATACAAACCCTAAACCCGTTTGGCCAGCGTGGTATAGTAGGCCAATTCCTCCTTTCAAAGGAGAGGCCTAGTCCAGCAGTGGACTGTTAAAGGCTGATGATGATGATGATACTCCTTGGCGGATAGCTGATGTACGCTATCCGGCAGTGAAAATCCCGTCAAAATCGGTCCAGCCCCAGCCGTTCTACAGATTAGCGAGAACAAACAGACAAAAAAAAAAAAAAAAACGGTCTATGTACCGTGTATACATCCATATGCATTTAGTTAAATGCTGTTATTTTAATATTACAAACAGACACTCCAATTTTATTTATGTTTCTGGATTGATATCGCCATTCCGTTGGTTCTGGCGCAATTTCGGTCTCAATTTCCTTGAAACAAATAATGAAAAGTTATTTTGACTACAAAGGGATGTAAATGGGGTTGATTAAGTATAATTTCTTGGAGCGATCGAATCAGCTGCTGATAACCCAGACTCAGAAAAAGAAGAACTTGAAAAAATAAAATACCGTCATAACAACAGATTACATAAGTATAGAAAATATTCGATTTCAAAACCATTATATATAATCTCTACATGGTAAATGTATGGAAAAATGATGGATTTATTTTTTAATAAAGAGTAAATCAAGGGTTGTTTTCTTTGAAAAAATTAGTGAATTTATTTTTAGTAAAACGACTGCTGATAATTACGTCACCACAAAATTAAGTAAAGTAGGCATAATACTGACCATTGTATCATCGGTGTCGTCGTAATACGTCGCAAGAGTGGTGATAGTTGACGTTGTGTTAAAAGGTGGATCACCCAGGTTACCTTTAGATGTATCAAAAATACATGATCCTGCTGATGCATCTCCTGTCTACAAAATATTGGAGGGAAAAGGTCATATCTGACCCGCTTTGCGAACAGTGGCGGACATTAACCAAAATAGTTTTAAACAAAGGGGAATAATATGACCTTTCATTGCATAACAATTATTTGATTAAAAATCGTCGGAGACAAATGTACAGGTTCCTTTAGAAAAGAAAACAAACGGTATCAAAGATTTTTATTTCATCTTATAAAGGCATAAAAATAATATCGAAATGAGCTAATGTTTAGAGATATATTAAACGCTGTCTCTTTCGCACATTGAAGAGGTTTTTTTCGCACATTAAATAGCTGCGCCCATATCGCTAGCATTGTTTATTATCTGTCTTGGGCCATACACCAGGAAGCAACAGACGCATCCGCTGCCTTTTTAAATGATCTTATGATTGCTTTGGATCAAATTGAATTAAACATATTTTAATGAATTAGCATTTAATTTTTTTTACCTATATCAATTAATTAGCGGACGCCCGCAACTTTGTCGGGCTCATTCAGTGATCCCGCGGGAACATCGGGATAAAAAGTAGCCTATGACCTTTCCCATGAATGTGCCTGCCACATACAAAAAGATTTTTTTTAAATCGGATCAGTAGTTTCAGAGATAATGAGTATGGATATATACATAGATAACATTTGATTTTTTTAGTGTCCTGTAGCTCACATTAATGCGACTAATGCCATAGTAAATTAGATCCATAGATGAATATACTCTGCTATATTTTTGTTTGTTTCCGCCATGTGTGTGGTTTCCATACTAAGGTGCCAAACTGCCAATTTACCTTTCAATTGATAAAATTTCTAATAAAACAATGGTTGAAAATCAGTCCAAAATCAACTGACTGAATATCTTGTTATTAAACTCCTGTTTACGGACTTTTTATGCTGTTTATGTTTAGTTTTGTAGTGATTCCTTTTAAACTGACAGATCTTGAATTGATAATTCATTACTAACTAACCCGTGGTCCATCTGCGTGACTACGGTTCATGTAAAACAGCCGAAACGTCGCTTTACTTCATCAATTATTTATCATCACAAAACTAAATTAAATAAATATAGTCACCATTGTATCATCAGTGTAGTTATTACTAATAGAACTTAGCGAAGTGGTAGGTGGAGGTGTGTCAAAAGGTTGATCGACCAGATTATTTTTTGAGGAATCAGAATTGTTCCCACTGATGCATGCATCTTCTATAAAATATAATACAATATTGAAAGAATCGCAAAGTAGAACGTATATGAAGGGGAAAACAAATTTATTAAGTATAAAATTACTTGATTTTGCAGAATTGCTTCTGTGTTATCTAGTGCCTTTGTGTTAGCTGCATTAGAGAGTCATCATCATCATCATCATCAGCCTTTAATAGTCCACTTCTGGACTAGGCCTCTCCTTTGAAAGGAGGAATTGGCCTACTATACCACGCTGGCCAAGCGGGGTGGTGTAGGGTTTGTGTCAAGTTTTCCTTCTCTTACAGTGCTGTTCTCTGCAAAATTTGCTCCCTCTGTCGGCTCTTACGACATCCACGGGATGATATGGGGTGGTGACAATTCGTATTCTTAATCCGTCACCACACGGACAAGTAAGAGTACCTTTCTGTAATTCAATAATTTGATGTAAGATATAACACTGTTACAAAATTTCTAAAAGATTGATTCTAACGAAAATATAAACATATTTTACTACTTTTTTGCCTCTCTTTTCAAATTATTTTCCGCAATGTAATTTTTTTTCATTTAACGTTCCCATAGGGATGTGCCCAGGGTTTTGTCCTTTACCCATATTTCCTGTAATCTGAAAATAATACATAACTACGTCTTAGGTACCTATATACATGTGCGTGTAAAGTCTAATTGTAAAGAACCATAATCCATACAAATATTATTCAATGACGGGAATCAAATCATAGATATATGTATAACTTAGCAGTCTGGTAATACTAATCGTTAGACTAAACCAACAAGTCAGTCAAGTTACTTAATAATAACATGAACAGTTACATGAAGTATTTGTATGAGTAAAAAAATCTTACGGATCAAGAAGGTTCGGTCGTGCTATAAACGTAGTGAAATATTATATTTACGTAATATGGCGTGCGCGGCGACGAGCGATACGTCCATCTCTTGAGAGCGCTTGGCGCGGAGTGGCTGAGACGGCGTTGCGTTTCAAAATTTATAGGTCACTTTAAAAAAATCATATAAATTCCAAATCAAATGTTTAGATTCCAATTTTTTTATATGATGTAATATGCAACCGAAACTTCAGATACGTGTTTGTATTTATATGATTATCACCATGGTTTATTAGAACTAATAGCAGGATTGAGCGCCAAAATTGAGCTATAACTCTGTTTTGAACGACAGTTTTCTTTAAAAAATTGAATGAAAGTACATAATTTTGTTAATACATATTCAGGAACGTCTTATGATTATATAGATTGCATTTACAGGATTAAAAAACAACTTGCCTTTTTTGCACAATCCAGCAATGAATCTACCTTGATCTACAGATTTTACGAAAACGTGCAATTTAAATTCGTCAGTTTTCAAATATTTATTACTAGAGGACGCCAGCAGCTACGCCTGCATTTTTTTTAAATTTACCCGTTTTGGTCGATCCCGTAGGAATTTCGGGAAATCCCTTCTTAGTGCACCCCTACGGTCCCCAAGGAACATACATGCCAAATTTCAGCTTCTTGCGCCGAGTAGTTTCGGATGTAGCTTGTCTGTCAGTCAGTCAGTAACGCAAGGATTTTATATATTAAGATGAAAGGTCATATATTTTTCTAATACACTTTCTAAGTTATAGAATGACCTTTCAGATTTTCAAGTTGTTAATATTCAGTGTTATTTATCTTCACCGTAATCTTACAATGAAAATCCATGAAATCGGCGCGGCCGGAATAAACGCTCTTAAACCATGTCTGCCTAAGTTTGTTTGAATTTTGGGAAATCCCTTTTTAGTGCACTACCACCGACCACTGACCCCAGGGAACATACACGCCAAATTTGAACTTCTTGCGCTCAATACTTTCGGATGTGTGTTGTCAGTCAGTCAGTCAGTAAAGAAGAATTTTGTTTATGATTATGATGCGAACTTACAGGTAGAAAAAGAAATGAAGCGTGCCCGCAAAGCTCGTCGCAAGGCGAAGCAGAAGAGTCGCTCGCTACCCACCATCAAGTTGGACGACTACGACATGCCGCAGGACGACGGACACGCCGACCTCGTGGCGGACACAGACTCTGACTCACATCTCACTGACTCAGGTAGCTAGTCAGTCAAGTATAAGGGTCGATGGCCGTTGGTCAGTAAGTTTCTAGAGTGACAGCCACATACCGGACTATGCAGCAAGGGACGCCTCGCGCAAGGTGGACTGACGATAGCATTTGACGATTAAATTCAATCTAGTCACTCTTCAATAAGTCCTATTCAATGATTCCATTTTAATAATCTATTCTATACAGGGTATCACAAGACCCTTCACCAAGCCGAAGTCTACTCGTTTTGCACATCATGCTAAGTCATACTACGCGAAAATAATACCTGGGAAACGAAATATTTTTTAAGCTTAAAAATATATACACCTTTTATTAGCCGCAATGTATAGCGCGCGCTAGCAGTAAATATGGGCGCGAGAAATGCATCGTACCTACGCCGGCTGTATCTATCTACACCGTGCGCCGCGGTCGACCTAAGGGCGGTTTCAGATTAGCGTATTTTTCTGCGCGTATACGGTCGTTTCAGCATACGTACTTGCACGCGCGCTACATTATGCGCTACAAAAAACCAGGCTCGCGTAAACGGGCATATTTCGGTGTGTTCGCTCGAAACGGTAGTGATATCGTGTCAGTATAGCGCTTATACGAGCTTAGACGCGCGTCAATGCTCGTATGAGTTGCGCGTGTGCCAAAAGGCGCGCCTATACGCGCCTACATGCCCTTCCAAAAACCAGCTTATACGCGCGTATAAAACTCTAGTTTGAAACCGCCCTAACGGCGGCAGTTTATGATCACGTGGTCGCACTGCCGAGAGGAATCAACTCTCAGCTGATTGCTAGTAGGCATACACTGCGTTTAGGGAACTTTAAAGCCGTTTATTTAAGGGAAATTTTTAAATTTTGTTTCTGTTTATTTGGAAGAAAGTTTACATTTATCATTCAAAAGACGATTTTGTAATAATTAGGAAAAAAATCGTGACTTTGAACCTCAATATCTCCTGAACCAGTAAATTCCCAGGTATGGTGCCCAAGTAAGAAATGATCGTAATAATTGGTACAATATGGGGTTTCAGTTTTCGTTAAGGGTCTTTTTACACCTTGTATATCTAATCAGATAAAAAACACCAGGTTGACACGTGGTGAATGCCTAAGACATTAAATCTGCCTATGTAGCACTTTTAGCTACTTAGCTACCTGCCTTTGTAGTGCAAGAAGAGAAATAAATAAAATAATGCGGCAAATAAACTGTAATCTAGCTGAATGTGGAAGTAAAAAAGTTGAACTACTTTACTGTAATAATCGTAGTTTTGTATTTGATATTTTCGAGAGTTGCCGTAGGCAGGCAGGAAATTGTTCAGAGTGCGCAGTGGAAGTTGTAATACATCTACCTGACGACGACAAGACAAAGATCTAGACACAATGCACTGCTTTGCACAGTGAATTACAACGATCAATATTCATTTCGACTGCCTCGTTGGTCTCGCGGCATAAACCTGCGCGTGGGATTGGGAGGTCTCGGGTTCGATTCCCGGGTCGGGCAAAGTGTTATTGGATTTTTCCGTTAGGAAATTCTCAGTAGCAGCACGGAGTCTGGTAATGTGCCCGGTACGGCAATAGGCTCGCCCCCTATTACGTGGGATCCTGGCGAAATGTGGGTGTAATTAATTACACCTCTGCCTACCCCTTCGAGGATACAGGCGTGAGTCTATAAAAATAAAATAAATATTAATTTACTTACCAAATTTTCACTGATGCTCTTGAGTGGGCCTATAAGATTAGACTCATAATTTTGGCCAAAATAACAAGCAAATCGTTATAAACACCACTACTCGAAGGTCCAGTTCGGCGTCTTTCTTCAGAACATGATGCACGTTGACGGATTCACACAGTTTTACAATGTTCAATATGTTACAAATGTTCAATAGTTCACAAGTTTGACTTTTATCACAATGTACCGGTGCCGGTTATAGATCAAAGAAGCGGCATTCAATCGGGTTCCAAATATAAGCTGTCTGTCCAGGCGTAGGTCCCATTAATACAAATGCTTTTACCCAAAGTACTAGACACTTGGTTCAATAAGCGTACAAGTAGGGCTGCTCCCGAGAGCTCCAATTTCGGGATGGTCAGAGATGTCCGAAGGGGTGCAACCTTGCTCTTCGCCATGATCAGGGAAACTCTCACCTGACCTGAAGCACTAACTGTGCGCAAGTACACCACGGCCGCGTGACCACGCTCCGAGGCATCACAAAACCCGTGAAGGGTGGCCTTGTACTTTCCGGGATGAAGGATGGGACGAGGCAAGTAGATCTCATTGACGGCAGGAAGTGAGGATACAAAAGAGGTCCATTCCTCAACAAGAGTACCGTGTAGAGGTTCGTCCCAGGTCAATCCTGCTGTCCAAAGCTTCTGCAAGAAGCATTTTGCCCAAAATATAACTGGACAGATCTAACCGTTCGGATCAAAGGTTCTGGCGACAGTAGACAATACGAGACGTTTAGTCGAAGAACAAGGCAATTTCAAGTCTACGTTATACGTAAAGATTTCTTGGACTGGTCTGTACTGAACGCCGAGAACAGCCATCATGGCAGGGTTGTCAACAATCTCAAATAGATGTGGATCTTGCTGATGATCCTCGGGTAAGCCCTCCAAAAGCGCTGGTAAGTTGGAAATCCATTTGCGCAAGTCTTATGACTTGCGCCGGACGAATTGATAGGTATTTTGGCCTCCGCTGGTTATCCAGCGGAGGCCAAAATACCTATCAATTCGTCCCGCAGGAAGATCGCCTCGTCCGCTGGGCGCCCGAGCAAATGTCATCGACGTAAATATCGTCCTTCAAGATGGCGGAGGCTCGTGGGAAACGTAAACCTTCGCGGTCTGCGAGCTCCCAAAGAGGACGTATTGCCAAGTAGGGGCTTGACCTTAACCCGTACGTATTAGTATTGAGCTCGTAGACGACCATGGGATCGCGAGGATTCTCTCTCCAAAGGATCAGCTGGAAGCGACGGTCATCAGGGTGGATAATCGTCTGCCTAAACATCATTTTTATATCGGCTACAAAGACAACATGATGTCGTCGGAAGCTGGTGATGACTTCACAAAGGTCCTTGACCAACTTGGGACCAGAATGCAAGCACTGGTTCAAGGATACGCCTGTAGAAGTCTGCGCAGAACCATCAAACACTGTGCGCAGCTTGCCAGTCGATGGCTTCAATACCGCATGATGCGGGAGAAAGTAATGCTCCACCGAACGCCAATCCAAATTTGACACGGACATTTGTCCCAATTGTTCATATTGTTACGAGCTGGGGTTCGTAATAAATTATATACACTATGCCAGAAACACTGCACTTTATTCACTAACACAATAACACTAGATACACACACTTAATTTTCACTTCACTAATAAAACACACTATTCACACCACTAGAACAACACTAAACACTTCCGACTTATTTCCTTCGCTTCTTGTTTGTCGCTTCGCTATTCAATTGTTACTGTCCGGTCCGTTCGCTCGCACTCTATTTATACTGGCCGGATAACATCACTAGCGCATTCTAGATACTTCCACAAAACTGTCGAATAATCGCGAACAGTCTATGCTCGATACAGCAACGCCATCTAGTACAGAGTAGCTGAATTACCTTTAAACCACCGATACATTCAATCTCTTCTAGTACCCCCATTCACCGATAGATGGCGTAACAATATTCTCTCATGAACTCAATATACTTCTGCCTGAGCTCCGGATCACGACCCATGCGACGCTCCATAGCCAACAATCTCTTTTCGGCTAAAGGTCGTGACTCACCAAGCGGAGGCTGAACAGATAGGGTAGCCTCGTAATAAGCCGACCAGAACGGAGTCGACCAGTATTGTTCTGGAAGAACAGCTCGCACTCCTCATGTTCTGGATTCAAACGGGCAGCTTGAGGGGGCTCCTCTACCTCCCAAAACCTCTGAACCGCATCAGAGAGAGCGGAGCCTACAGCCAACAAAATATCAAGTTCGGGTGGAGGGGGGTCCCTAGGTACAGGTCCCATCAAAGCAATTCCAAATATAGTTGGGATGGCAGTCAAACCATTTGGCACCAAGACCCGTTTCCCACCAATCAAAATTCCACCGAGGACATCAGAGCCAATCAACAAGTCGATTTGTCCTGGTGTGTCAAATTTGGGGTCTGCCAGCTCCAATCCCGATGTCAAATTCACCACAGCAGCAGGTAGCTGCTTCTGTGGATGCGTACCCAAAATATTCTTCAGCACAATAGCCGAGGTTTTAATCCTCGGGTGTGAAGATTCAACAGGGGCAAACAAAACTTTAACTTGCCCTTCAACATTAGAGGCTACGTCACCTATTCCCCGTATACAATTGGGAAAAGAGCCCATATTTAATTTAACCTGCCCTATCAAATAAGTGGAAACAATGCAACCTTGTGAACCTGTGTCCAATATAGCACGGACGACAACAACACGAGGTCCCCGTGGGTCCCCAGACCCTAACAGCAACCGTTGGCAGGATAACGGTCTCAATGGGGGTAGTTGGCGTTATAGGGCAGGAGTCAATGACCTATTGTTGCCTGGGCGGCGACCGTTGGCCAGGACCAGGCAAATCAAAATGAGGGTGCGGCTTGAAGTCCTCAAAGGCGCGATGACTCGATCCGCGCGCCATCTGTGGGGGGTCATAATGACGCACCCGCCCAAAACGAGGTGGGCGCGAGTCAAGGCGGGGACGCTACGCCAAAGGAGGGGAATACCTGGGGCAGCAGTCATGGTGCTGGTGACGCTGAACAGTCGCAAATTCTGGTGCGCGAGAGAGAGGAGGCGTGCGCACGCTACGGTTCTCCAAGCGGAGTGAGCGGCGATCAGTTAAGCGAGGCGACTCTCGGCTACGCGCCGGTGAGCCTCGGCTGCCACCTTCAAAACACCCGCCCGTGTGCTGCCCTCCACAGTGAAGACAGGGGCGAGAGTTTGGGCAGTCTCGCTGGTAGTGGGACCCCAAGCAAGAGAAGCAAAGGCGGCGGGCATTCGCGATGCGCCTACGAGAGGCGACATGCAGGTCCAAGAATGCCCTACAACTGGCCGTTCTGTGCCCCGTGACTTTGCAGTAAGAGCTAGTGATGGCAATTAATGCGATTTCGCATTAATTTCATTAGCATGCGAATTCGTGACTCTTAACATGCTAAATGCTATTGCTATGCTATTTGCTAATTATAACGGTGATTAATAATAATGTTGTATGTGAAGTGTGAAATTTATTAATATGCGAATTAAAAAGCGCGTTCGCTTAAGAAAGACTCTTGCACAGGTATTTTATGTACCTAAGTAAGATAATGATCACAATTAAAGTAAAAGAATAATATAAACATAACAACATTAACAAAAAGGACCTTCTGTCCTACTTACTTATTACCTACTTTATCTAGATTTGGGACTAACAATAAAATATAGAAACTGGTGTATTATTTAGTAGGTAGGTACCAATATTATTTACAGGTACCTACTTATATAATTTGTTCATTTTATTATCAATTATACATAAGTACAACAATAAATATTAGACGAAAGAAAGTTTATCAAATACGTAAACAAAACTCACTATTATGTGCCAATTTGTACTAAACTTTGACATAATACGAACACAAAGTAAACACAGATAATTATTACCTAAACAAACATTCACACGCATTCACTCAATATACGACCTTAAATACGAGTAAATCAAAGATAATAATTGCTTAACATCATCATTCGCATTCGCACCATTTGCTAATAATGTCACTTCTCGTGTCAGGTGAAACGGATATATTGAGTATTCCCGTGGACGAGACAGAGAACGCGTTTCCCGCGTTAGCAAAAAAATATAAACGAACCGAATCGCGCACGAAACGATAAATTCACAATTCACGAAATTTCGCAACGATATTTCATATGCTAAATGCTAAATGAAAATTCACATGCTAAAATTAATGTGAATGTTAATATATCCATCACTAGTAAGAGCACTCCGCTGGGCTCTGCGTGACTGCAAAGCGAGGAGGGCGCCAGTCAACATTGGCTCGGGTGTGAACGCGAGCCTGCCCCTTGACCTTGGGCGGCTGCGACTTAACCGGCGTGTCACCACCGGAGTTATCAAAGACCCGGCACTCATCCTCGAGGAACCTCTCCAGGTCAGCAAAGGGGGGCAGATGGGTCGCGCTCTCCCCACCAAAGTGCTGTTCAAAACGCGACCTCATGTCGGCAGGCAGCTTTTTGAGCACAATGTGCACCAATAGAGCCACCAAAAGCGGGTTCAAAAGTTGGGTGCGCAACCCAAAGACCCGGGTGAGCGTGGGCACACCCAAAATCTGTTCAATATTCGTGTCGGCGAGGCCACGCTTGTTGTGGTACCTACGGGTAATTAAGTCCCGAGCAGTCTGGTACGCCTCGTCAGACACGGGCAGATGCTGGATGAGGCCTTTGGCCTCTCCATCCAGAACCGACATTAAATATGCCAATTTTTGTGCCGGCCGAAGGTCAGCCCTGTCATCGACCAGGCTGTCAAACAAATTAACGAAGCCCAGGTAGCTTCCTAGGCAGCCATCGAAATGCGGGAGGTCTAAGGTGGGAAGCCTACTTACCAGTCCCGGTGCTGTCCTAGGAAGCTCCTGCTTCAAGCCGGGTTGCCCGTCCTTCTCGGCAATTAATTGTCTCGCACAGTTGGAGACAGCATCATACAGGTCTAAGACCTGGGCATAATCCTCGCTGACTTTATTTCGCTGGTCAGCGGTGAATTCATTAACTGACACTTCGAGACAGCAAGCGTTGAAAGTGCGAAATTGCTGTTCCACACTTGCCAGGCGATCATCGATCCGCTCATACCTTTGTAGTAAGGCCTGCTGGCGATCAGGCCGGTTCACTAAAGCACTGGCCGAGGCAAACCAGCGCAAATCTGATGCAATAGCACCAGCGGCCGCACGCAAGTCCTTGATAGCTGACATAATTAAGTTTCAAAAGAGCTCGGACAAGCGTTAAATAATATTATCAATTAAAACTTAACAAAAACTTAAAATTTGTTAATTCTTTGAAACTAACAAAGTATTAGCCTGTTTACTGCTGGTACAAGCAAGTGACAGGTATTTACTGCCCAACAAAATTATATAGCAAGCTCAAAATCTGCTTGTTTCAATATATTGACATAAGGACAAAGTTATTAAAAGGTTTATAACTTACAGGAAATTAAAAGTTGAACTTTAAATCAATTTATTAACTACTGCAACAGACAGACTAAGTGTGTTATATATTACAACTGTAGACACCAGTTTGTGTTACCTAACAATATTGTCAATATATTGTAACAACCAAGGTTTAGCAAGGTCAAGTTTGGTTGTTATAATGTTTCAAACTCAATATATATATATATGCAATTAACCATTAACTATATTAATTGATACATATGACTATTATGTATCCAATCAAAGTGACTCATCAATACTAACAACAGATTCAAGTTAGATTTCAACAATGCAAGTCAAACAATTACTGATTGAGGCCATGTATGACATGTGTTTCAAATTATCTAGGTCAACTTATACAAATAAATATTATGTATTCAAGACAATACTGACCCGAGAACACCCCAACACTGTTAACAAATGAGATATATAGCTCAGATACAAGCTTATACAATACCAATCTGAGTTTAGATACAATCAACAGCGGCTAAATTTCATCTACAGCTCTGCACCAAAAATTTTGTCTAGAGTTGCCGTAGGCAGGCAGGAAATTGTTCAGAGTGCGCAGTGGAAGTTGTAATACATCTACCTGACGACGACAAGACAAGGAATTAGACACAATGCACTGCTTTGCACAGTGTGTAACGTTTATTGGTGTGTATAGAGAGATAAATTAAAGAAGCATAGCGTTCGTTACAAAATATATTTGCTAGGAAGCGTTACACAGAATAACCCGGTAGATAAGACTAAGACTCAGACTCAGGGCAGGGTTGGCAGGCAGGCTGACTAGGCTTCGGTGCTGCAGCAGAGTAGACACTTATCTTGAACAGCGTTGAGAGTCCGAAAGAGGCTGTTCGCTGTCGCGCCGCCGTATTTATGTGCCGAAGGGGAGCGAGGCGGCTAGCCAGTAGTAGTTAGTAATTACAACTATCAATATTAATTTACTTACCAAATCCTCACTGATGCTCTTGAGTGGACCTATAAGATTAGACTCATAATTTTGGCCAAAATAACAAGCAAATCGTTATAAATACCACTACTCGAAGGTCCAGTTCGGCGTCCTTCTTCAGAACACGATGCACGTTGACGGATTCACACAGTTTTACAATGTTCAATATGTTACAAATGTTCAATAGTTCACAAGTTTGACTTTTATCACAATGTACCGGTGCCGGTTATAGATCAAAGAAGCGGCATTCAATCGGGTTCCAAATTTATTACAATACTAGCAATCCCGGCGAACTCCGTTTCGCCACCAGATGGCTTCGTTTTATGTAACATTTCGTTTGGTGATTAAAAGAAGAAGAAACATTTTTTTTTGTTTTATATTTTAAAAAGGAAAACTTTTATTTCATTTCACAACAGTAATGAATTCATTTCGATTACAAAAATGAAGTGTTATTTAGTTGAACTTCTCTAAGTAAATGAAAGTGAATCCAAAGTAAATACTGAATCGAAGCGTTATACGTGTCCGCAAATTATCCGTTTCATTGAAGTGCTCTTTGGCAAACCACATTTTTTGTTTTTTGGTCTGACGTTAACACAAACAAAGCGGATGGTTTCCCAACTCGTGAACAGGCAACGTATAACTGCCCATGTGAAAAACAATGATTTTCTAAATTTATCCGGCAAACACTAAGCGATTGGCCTTGCGACTTGTTAATTGTCATTGCAAACGCAAGGCGAACTGGAAATTGCAATCGTTTGAAGTCAAACGGAAGATCAGTCGGAATCATTGGTATTCGAGGAATACATACATTTTCACTTGCGTACTTTCCGTTAATAATGGTTGCCTCAATCAAATTCGACATGTCTTTTTACCAAAAGTCGAGTACCGTTGCAAAGTCGCGGTGGATTCAAATTACGCAATATCATAATAACTGTACCAACTTTGAGTTGCAAGTTATGTGGTGGAAATCCTGGTAACTCCAGAGTTCAAAAACTCCGTTGGATAATTTACACCATCGGGATTTGTTATGAAATCAACGGATTTGTATGTCACCAAATCGCCTGCAATTTTTGATTGAATGGTGAAATTACTAAATTTCAAAAAGAATAATGATGTACACGCACTGGCTTGTACATCATTATTCTTTGCGGCAAGAATTGCTCGTTGACTTAACCAAGCATAATTCTGATAATTCTCACTAATGTTTGGAAAAACATTTTCAATAAGAGCTAATTGAGAGTCTACAAATCGGCAAAAGTCGTTGGTAAGAGTAATTAATCCAGATGTCGTATCAACTGGGACTTTGCCATTTCCAACAGCTAACAATTGTTTGGAAAATTGTGCAGCACTTTGATCATTTTGAAGTTGAACTCTCATATTAGTGGTTAGCGATAATGTTTTTACGTTATTCCATAAAGGTGATGCCTTCAGGCAAGCATTCAATTCATCTGCAGGCGTTCCACGGGGAATTACTGGCAACGTCTGCCTGAAATCGCCTGCCAACAATATCATCAAGCCGCCAAAGATGTTGTTATTTCGCCGAAGATCCTTCAGTGTTTAAGTGCTTCAAGTGATTTCTTATGTGCCATTGTGCACTCATCTCAAACAATGAGCTTGCATTGTATCAACAATTTTCCCATTGCACTGGATCGGGAAATATTGCATGTTGGAGTATCAATTGTGTTTAAATTGAGTGGCAACTTAAGCGCAGAATGTGCAGTACGACCGCCATCTAGAAGAGTCGCCGCAATTCCAGATGATGCTAACGCCAAAGCTATGTCACATCTTGATCGAATAGTGGCCAAAATCAATGAAATGACAAATGTTTTCCCTGTTCCTCCAGGTGCGTCCAGGAAGAATAGACCACCAGTATTATTGTCCACCGCTTGCATTAATGTTTCGTATACTTGTTTTTGGTGTTCATTCAGCAACGGCACATTATTTCGAACGAATTCCTGCAATGTATCAACATTGTATTGCAGCTCTCGATTTAATTCTTGGTTGAATGCATCGTGCATCGATCGATTTGGCGCAATCATTCCTACTTCAATCAGTAGCTTGTTTGCAATAGTCAAGCATTGATCCTCAATCAGAATCAATCCTTCATTGTAGATTTCATCGGTTATTTGGATGTCAGGATTATTCGTTTGAATGCGCAAGCGATGCAAGATATCTTCACATATGTCGTCTTTGTATTTGTTCCATAACTGAATTGGTTGTGAAGGAAAACATGTGGTGATGATAATTGCGAACAGCGTTCGTATTTGGTACGCATTTGATGAAACAACTGAATCCGCAAGTGTTAAATCCCAATGAGAATCGTTCTCCAGCAAACCCAATAGTTGACATGCTTCTCGATATGTTTGGCATTGGTGGCCATTCACAGTTTTCAAATGCACAAATGATTTTGGTCCACGTACATTTACCAACAGCAGTCGCAAATAAAAACATTCATAATTTCTAGGATGAACAGTATACATGCGACCTAGTGCATCAGTGGCAAACACCTGTGGCCAATCTGGAACTGGGATTCCTTGTTTGCGACGTTGGAATTTCTTTGCTGATTGATTCCAAGTGTAATACTTGGGCATTTCAATGTACATCAGCGTCGCTGCGAATGGATCTGCTTCACACATTGCAAAGAAGCTAGTCAATGTTGTCGATGGTGGTCTCTCAGCTCGTTGTGCCGCATTAGCCTCAGTGAAGTAAACTCTTTGGCCATTTTCCAAATGCACTGCTAAATGTACAACTGTGGGATATCTTTCATGAATTTGAAATGACAATAATCGCCACAGTGCTTCATTAGTACTGACGTATCTGCCCATTTGGAAGTTGCTGATTTCGTCATTCGCATTTTCCGACGCAATACCAAACACAGCCATGTCGCTGCCTTTTGTGACGTACTTGCACAAATATTTGATTGATTTGGCCGAATGACAACTCTTAACGTTTGCATGTGTTTCGAAAATTCGTGATAGCAGCGGGCAATATGGTACAATGAATTCATTTCCTATCTCAATCTCTTGATTTTGAACTTTAACTTTGATAGTTCGACCATTATCTTCTTTTGAACGCCCACGATAAACTGGATATCCATCGTTCCCTGTGACTGTTTCAGCAACTAACGGTCGCGGATATCGTTTTGTGCACTTTCCATCAGCCATGCAAGGCGATAATGGATTTAATGCACCGCACGGTCAATGCACCATCTGTGTCGTCACAATGTCGTGTAGATGGGGATCAGTGACTGGATCAGGAATTTCAACTGATATGATGTCATCCACTTCATTTGAATGTAATTTGTTCAGCAACCAAATTAGGATATGAGCATGCGGTAGTCCACGCTTCTGCCATTCCACCGAGTAATTATAACAACGTGTGTCACCAAAAACTCGACACTTAGTAAGCACATCCATACCTTGAGTTTTTGCTGAAATACTCTGGCGATTATGTCATGGCGATCTAGCGGTTTTTGGCCCGGTTCCAACTCACGTTCAATTTCCTTCCACTTCGAATTGCATGTGAACGTAATAAATAAATCCGGAGTTCCATAATTTCGCACGTACGTCATAGCGTCTTGAGCGTATTCGTGCATGTGGCGTGGGCTTCCGATATAAGATGATGGGAGAATCGTCAGACGTCCAATATTCTGAACATCACCATCTGAATGAATAGCATCACGCAAGTGTATATAGTCCTCAGATCGTAGCTTTGCCTGATTGAATCGGATGAACGCTAAACGTTCGGTCTCGACTTTCACATACATGTCGACAGCGAATTGCTGGAATAGCCGACGGCACTTCAGAATGACATTCTCCTCATGTGTACGAATCATCATACGATACGCATAGTAATTCATTGCGCTTAGATTTTTATTCGTTGATACGCTATGTATCAGAGATGGCGCTGTATGTGAAAAAAGATTTTCCCGCTTTTCTGTTGAAATTTTTCCTGAATTTTCTTTGCTATAAACCTCACGGAGCCCGAGACCTTTCCAACGAATGCAAAACCGTGGAAATCGGTTCGTGCGTTCTGGAGTTATAGCGTCAGGAAGGAAAACCCGTCTTATTTTTATATAGTAGATCACAAAACGGCGCGAGCGCATGACCAAAACGTGTCGTCCCAGCGAATTTTCAGAACAGAAAGTGAGTGACAGTTCATAGTGTGACCATAGTCAACATTTACAATAGACTAAACAAAACGTTACTAAATCGATATAATCGATTTGACTTATTATAAACTAGTCGACGCCAGCGGCTCTGCACGCACATATTTTCGAATTTCTCGTTTTGCCCGATCCCGTGGGAATTTCGGGAAATCCCGTCTTAGTGCACCCCTACGGTCCCCAAGGAACATACATGCTAAATTTCAGCTTCTTGCGCCGGGTAGTTTCGGCTGTAGCTTGTCTGTCAGTCAGTCAGTAACGCAAGGATTTTATATATTAAGATAATATTTCTATTTCAAACAGATATCGTTTTATTTTATCTTATGAATAACTTTTATCTGATGATTGAAAAATCTCATCTTAAAAACTAAGATATCCATAAGGTTTCTCAGTCTCGTCAGATAATTAAAAAAAATGAATGATTGAAAGAAATAGCAGTGAATTGTATTTTCTCCCCACAGATACCGAAGAAGACTCGCTAACCTCGGCCATTAGATCATGCCGGCAGCCACTATGGGTGCTCCCCCTCTACTCTATGCTGAGCTCGTCTAAGCAGGCGCGTGTGTTCGCGGCGGTGGGGGCGGGGTGCCGCGCGTGTGTGGTCAGCACGGACGTGGCGGAGACCTCGCTCACTATACCGCACGTTAGATACGTCGTCGACACTGGCAAGAAGAAGATGCGGTCAGTATACAATATACATATTACTGTTTTAATTGTCAGTTTCGCTGTCTGATATGTCCCTGTTAAATTACACACGTCAGATATGTGGTTTTAGTGCTCCTGAGGTCCAGGGCAGACTGAAAAAGTGGTGGCAAAGGCTGGAGAGTGTTGGCCTGAAAGCCAGTATACGCAAAACTGAGTACATGTTTTGCGACTTCGGCGGTCTCTCCAGTCCCGCGCCCATATCCGTTGGTGGTGGAGGGCCCATATCGGTCTGCTCCGACTTCCGGTACCTCGGGACACTTATTCAAGGGGACGGGGAAATAGACCGCGACGTCACGAACCGGATCAACTCAGGTTGGATGAAATGGCGACAGGTCACAGGAACAACTTGTGACCCACGGATGCCCCTTAGGTTAAAGGGAAAAATCTACAAATCCGTAATAAGGCCTGTCGCACTGTATGGATCGGAATGCTGGGCCTTGAAGAAGACGGATGAAAGAAGATTGCACGTAGCAGAGATGAGGATGTTGAGATGGATGTGTTGCGTGACAAGGATGGATAAAATTAGAAATGAGTTTATTAGGGGAAGTCTGAAAGTTGCACCGGTGCAAGAAAAGCTGAAAGGAAATCGTCTATCTTGGTATGGGCATGTGATGAGGAGGGATGAAAATCATGTGACTAGAAAGGTGATGAAGATAAGAGTTGAGGGATATAAGGCAAGAGAAAGACCAAAGAAAAGATGAATGGATTGTGTGAAGGTTGACATGAATGAAAAGGGAGTGAATGATGAGATGACGTCTGATAGGAGAGAATGGAAGAGAAAGACATTATGCGCCGACCCCAAGTAATATGGGAACAGGGCAGGCAGAAGAAGAAGAAGGTGAGAATACACATACTTTGTCTATATTTGTACAATATGCAATGTTTGTTGCTTCGACATAAAATCATCATAAATCATAAAACATTTATTTACATCAAACAAGGGTTTACAATAAGATATTAATAATTAATTATTACATTGTCCATTTGGCCTTGTTTTACCTGATCAGGCGTGCAAATTGTATTATTCTTAGTAGACATAAAGTTATAGAGAAAAATGTAGTCGTATTATAATGAATATTGATAAAAGAAAGAAAATTGATCAAACATAACAATATACTGTCCATAAATAAATTCAGAAAAATTGTGTTACCATTCACCTATACCATATATAATGTTTTCACATAACATTTGTTTCAATTTTCTTTTAAATATTGGCAGTGGCAGACCCTGAACATAGCTTGGCACCTTATTAAATATTTTTATACACATATAATAGCAACACTTTTGAAACATGGAAGTTCTAGGAATCATTTCTGCAACAAGTCTTTCTCCACGCCTTGTGTTTCTTGGAAGTACATCTTTAGCTTTTTTTTAAAGTTCTGGGTGAGTTTTAACGAATACACATATTTCAAAAATGTTCATACCAGGTAGAGGCAATATATTTATGCCCGTTTTCACCAACAGCCCCAAGTAACTCCTACCGTAGTTTAAGGGACACCTAACGAAAGATTTGGTTTCACTAACTGTTAAGACACACCTAAGGCATTAGGTAACACGTTATATTCAGGGGCTAAATATCCGACCCCTTAACGTTAAGTGCCAATTTTAACCAACTCGTTTTTGGGTTATTTCAGCGTACGAATTTGTTATTGCATTTCACGCCAAATATTTAGCTTATTTTGTTGTCTCATCTGTCTTTTTGTTCAGCAGTGTATCTTTATGTGGTAGAAGTAATTGTATTAATCTACTATGTGTCTTACAGTGAAAAGATCCAGATTTTCTTTTCCTTTCATTGTTGATCAACTTTATTAATTTTACTAGACAGCACTCTATTTGAGCGCTAACGTAAAAATACCACGTATCACGAAATGAAGATGAACCGCCACGAAGGTTAGTTCCGTGAAATAACGTCAAGTGATAAAAAACTGTCCTCTGTTTAGAGCAAAGGATTTTTGCCATACAGCCTAATGTGAAATATTATTTTTAAATTAATAACTTTTTAGCATCGACTAGGTTTAAATCAATGTGTCTTTTTATATTTTAATCAAAACAATATGTATTACATTTATTTAAGCTGCATTTTAATAGAATAGTAAACAAAAGTATTTTGTCGACATATGTTTAGATGCTAGCCTCGCACTATCCGTCACCTAATTAAGGGACCCCTAACTAAGTAGCACTTACGATCGTGAAACGAAATTTGAGAAAGGGGATGATTTTAGGTATCCCATAGCGTGAGGCATTCTTAGTTAAGTTTCTGATTAGGGACTGTTGGTGAAAACGGGCATTAGTCTTTTAAAATGTGGTCTGCAAGATTCGTATGGAGGAATACCAACTATAGCTCTGATGCATCTTTTTTGACTTAGGAACGCCTTTTGGCAGTCAGTCGAGTTGCCCCACAATATTAGACCGTACCTTAGTATAGATCCTACGTATCCATGGTATGCTAATAGTAGTGTTTGTATGATTGATGTAGGCCTTAGCCTGTTTAAGACGTACACAAAGCTAATAACTTTTTTACACACGCCTTCAACATGTTTTTTCCAATCACAATACTTGTCCAATATTATACCTAAAAATGTATTGTTTGAAACTTCATGTATTGTTATGTTACCATACGACAGAATTCTTGGTATTGATTTTGTTTGATGAGTTTGGAATTGTATGAAATGAGTTTTCGTTAAGTTGGCATGTAGATTGTTGTCACTTAACCATAGGATAATGGAGTCAATTGTTTTATTAATGCCATTATCATTATCACATGTCAAAATAATAGATATGTCATCCGCAAAAAGTATGCATTTGTGATAAGTAATGTCAGGTAGGTCATTAATATATAAAAGGAAGAGAAGAGGGCCAAGTACACTTCCTTGTGGTACGCCAAAGTTATTTACTATATATTTAGACTTTTTTTTTGGCGTACTGCCGCATCATCACCTAGAAAAGTTAATTCGACACATTGCTCACGTTCATTTAAATAGCTTTTTATCCAGTTTAGAGCTGGTCCTCTAACGCCATAGTTTTCTAACTTGTCTAAAAGTATTCTGTGTGAAACGAAATCAAAAGCTTTGGACATGTCGAAAAAGGTTACTATTGCTGGCTTTCGTTGATCGATGTTAGTAATAATCTCTTTAATTAAATTGAATGCGGCAAGTATAGTAGATTTTCCTCTTTGGAAACCGTACTGATCATTTTTAATTAATTTAAACTTATCTAAGTAGGAGGAAAGCCTTTTTTGCATACTCTTTTCAAAAATTTTTGAGATCACTGGTATTAAAGTTATAGGTCTATAATTACACGATTCAAGAGGATCGCCTTTCTTGTATATTGGTTTAACTATTGACTTTTTTAATCGTTCGGGAAATGTACCCCGTTCAAAAGAAAAATTTATAAGATATGTAAAAATGGGAACCAATATATCAATACATTTCTTTATAATTTGGGTAGTAATCTCATCGTAGCCAATGGAGCGTGTATTGTTTAATGATAAAACAATGCTCTTAACATCTTTTCCCGCAAAGGACTCAAGAACAAGCTGCTGATAGCACGGGATTTGTTTGTGTTACGTGTATTTACACCATCTTTGTTAGTCAGCCGTATTAGATAGTTATTAAAAGCGGTAGCAATGTCATGCGGATCTTGTAACAACTTATCATCTTGCCTTATCTCTTTTATAAATTTTTGACTGGAGATATTTCCTTGGTCCTCATTTATAACCTTCCACGCTGTTCGACAAACGTTTTGACTGGTACTAATAATATTATTAAAATGCAATTGTCGCGATTTAGATATACAACGTTAATGCAGTTTTGAATACACATGAAATTTATTTTTGTTGTCATGTGATTGACTTTTATAAAAATTAAAGCGCAACTTCTGCTTTGTTTTAGCTACGTCGTAGTCCTTTTAACTAACCCATAACCCATTTAACTTTACGTTGTTTGCATAAAATAGTCTTACGAAGTACTGGAAAACATAGATAAAAAAATAGACATAAATAATCATGGAAATGATTAAAAGCTCTGTTGAAGTCAGTTTCATTATATATATAATTGAACGTTAAGCTGCCTAGGCATTGTCGGAATTTTAACACATTTTCATGAGAATAGTCTCTTCTATATATGTAGTACTTAGATAGATAACAAATTGGGTTTTTTATCGCTAAGCATAATATTTGTGCAGTGTCGTGATCGGAAAGACCCAACTTCAAAATTTTCAATTTCGTCCCCTTTTTTATGTTGCTGAGTATATGATCAATACACGTGTTTAATCGGGTTGGTTCAGTTACGTGCAGTGTCATATTGTAGTTTTGCAATATATCAAGCATGTTATTTACAGTATTTGAAATGACTAATTGATTGAGGAGTGCGGTAAATGCATATTACTAGCATTTTGAGACTTACGATCTCAATACCACAGCATTCAAAAACTTTTTCGCGGGCACAATTGACCATAAGCAGGCCGGGCGCACTTCGCATTTTAGGTACAAACTTACAAGTACCTCGGCCGACCACGTCGACGTGGTTGGATTTAGTAGGTTGCCGCGCGCCGCTCACATTAAGCCGTATACAGACTTTGCGAGGCATGCGCTGCGCACGGCGCACAGCGCATGCCTCGCAAGGTGTGTACCTTTATATTCGTGGCGAGGCATGTGCTACGCACGTGCGAGGGCGAGCCAACGAATGTCGGCAAATGCTACAAGATCAAAGTGCCTCAGTGCGAGCATTACATTAGTTGTGGACGGTGCCGCGCATGCACGTTCGAGGTGTGCGCCGCGTACAATATCCACGTACGCCTCGACTGCGAGAATGAAACTGCGTTTGCTCGGGCCAAACAGCGCGCAGCGCATGCTCGGGCCGATCCAACCCACACAGCAGCAGTCAAGATGGCACCTTTGCATCGCGTGCGCGTATCCGCTGCTGCTTTTATAATATATTTTATTTTCTCGAGATTTTTCCTTCTATAAGATCCTAGAAGATATTTTTTTTTCAGCTCAGCGACGGTTACATTACCTACTTCATTCGCAATTAAATGCCATATGTCCTCTCTTTTGTTTTTATTATAATAATAATGATGTTTTGGATAATCGGTTATTTTCGTATAATTCAAATTTTTCGTTCATAATGCGTGCAAACATCACAGCGATGCGGACACAACCGTCCAAACGCAACGCACTGCTCGCAATGAGCCGGCGCACACGCGCGGCTCGCACGCACGCGTCTGTGCGTAGCACATGCCTCGCAGCAAACATGAAGACAGACAAACGAGGCGTTTGCTTCGTACGCGATGGCTCGACCCGAGCATATGTTGGTATAGTTTTTCAACACGCACGCCTCAACCCGAGGCATTCGTTGTGCGCCGTTCGTAGCGCATGCCTCGCAAAGTCTGTATCCACCTTTAGACGTCACGCAACGAGTGCGACCGCTCCGTATTCTCACGCGCCGTGTTCATACACTGTTCAAATTATAAACTTAAACGCCTTTAACAACAAAAATGTATCATCACAAGTCTAATGCAAAGTATTGCTTAATTAACTGTGTCGAAAGCGACTTGAAAATTTGATTTTATTTATATTACGAGAGCAACTTGAAAATTTGATTTTTTGTTTGTTGAGATATCTCAACGATTATGGTGTCAAATTAAAGATTTAGTTCAAAACCCATTTTATCTGTTTGAATCATGTAAATCGGTCCACGCGTTTAGGAAATAACTAAGAATTTGTATAGTAAAAATGTAAACGACCAGAATTTTTGTGCTTTTGTTCTACTAGCTCCAATAGTGGGATAGGATACTTATAGGATAATTATTTATTATTAGGTACGTGGTCAAGTAGGTAGATAGACGATGAATAAACATTGTAGCAGCGCCAAGTCGACAACCTTAGCGCGCCACTCCGCGCCAGACAGCGACAGCGTTATGTGTTAGAAAAGAACGGGAACTGTTAGGTTAATATCGCATTAGGCACTGAGTGCTTATGCGAGCTGAATTGAACTTTATTGCTTAGAACCAAGAGTCGTAATTTCAATAAATTGGTTTGAAAAGTGAAGCGTCTGTACTTTAGTACTATTAATTACCTATTCTGTGCCATAAGTCCTAGTTACCGACATATAATACCCTGTCGAATATAGATACAGGTACCACCTCGACTTTTATTTCTACAATATTAAGATACCAATTCGTAGCCTGTTATTCTGGTGTTTCTCAAGTCAGACTCATTTAAAAAGGACTCAGAGAAACAGAGCACGTCGGGTAGCTCGTTTATTGTCTGCATGTCAGTGAGCGATATTTCCAGTAATGCCTTTTTTGACAATAGCACGGCTATATTTTGATGAAAAATTTGGAATGATGGATGGTTATCAGCATCCGGAACGAAAAAAATTTGTTGGATTATTAGTTTCGCTGGTAGTCACATTTGAAGATAGTTTAGTTTTACTTTGCATGAAATAATAAGGAATAGTACCCTTTTTGGGTTTATTTGGACGGTCATGAGGGTTAATTTTAGTGGTAGATTCAGTAGATTTATTTAAAACTTTGAAATAGTAAGGTATTGTACCTTTTACTTCATTATTAGTATCTTTAATTGTTACCGGTATCTGGTCATGTTCATTTTTTGGGAGTCTGTTATTGTAGCTAAGATATTTATCATGATAATCATTATAGTCGATTGATTCATTAATGATAACAATTTTCTTATTCATATCATAAATGTCAATAAATTTACAATTACTGAATTGAGCACAGCATGTTTTTAACATTTTGTTTAACATATGTTCATTAAGGTGTATATTATTTGTGACGCTAAGAACAAAAACAATTTGATTGTTCAGACGTTTAAGCGCTGCTGAAAGTTCAATCAACACTGACATAGGATTACAGTCGTGTTCACCAATGGAGAGAATCATAAGATCGTTTTTGCCTGTTTGAAATTTTGGGTCGTAGTTGATTGATCGTAATATTTCTCGTGTAGAGGCGCCTGGCTTAATAAATCCGGACACTGTATAGTGTTCATATCTTGTATTAACTCGAGAGTCTTTAAGAAGTTGTGCTAATCCCTTACATTGTGTTCCTCCTAAGATGTGTATCGTGCGACAATTCTTCTGTGACTTTTCTGTATCGGCTTTTATAGGGACACTATGCTTAGCGGCAGATTCATTTCGTTCAGTAATTACCTCAGTTTCTAATCTTGTCTGGTCTAATAACGAACATCTAGTACTGTCGATTGTCCATGTGGTGACGGATTAAGAATACGCAATGTCACCACCCCATATCATCCCATGGGTGTCGTAAGAGCCGACAGAGGGACCATACTATGCAGAGAACAGCACTGTAAGAGAAGGGAAACTTAAAACAAACCCTATACCAACCCGTTTGGCCAGCGTGGTATAGTAGGCCAATTCCTCCTTTCGAAGGAGAGGCCTAGCCCAGCAGTGGACTGTAAAGGGCTGATGATGAGTACTGTCGAATAATGATCTACGAGATTGGCGCCTATCATTCTAAATCTTGTTTTTAAGGTTCTTGCTAGGACTTGACGTACATATATCTTTGAGGGAACTAATTTGCTTGTTTTTCACACCGATGATTTGATTTAGTTTATTATTTTCCAAAACTAAAGTGTCAATTTCGTTGTTTGCACAATTAGATAGTAATTGTGACTTTAGATCGCTTATTTCCTTTCGTAATCTTTCAACCACATCTACATTGTGTCCAGTAGACAAGTCAAGGCTTTGTATAAAAAGGTCTGAATCAGAATTAGTCGAATCGAGCGACATGCTGTGTATAAATTCATTAGATTTTGTTCGCATAAGTCGTTTCTGTCTTATTGTAATGTTTGTGTTTGTTGTGTCGTTTTGTGCCATTATAAACAGTCCTCTAATAATATATTTACTTGAGTTGGTAGTTGCAGTTAGAATACTTTGCCCCGTGAAGTGTAGTTAGACTGGTGATATTATTTGTAGTGTGTGATGTCGGTCGGGTTACTTTGGCCCGACAAGAAATGTCAAAAATAGGAGCATGTATGCACTGGAACGCAACAACGTGTCAATACTGTCAATTATGTCAAACGTGTGAAAATAATTTGTTTTGAATGTGGGCAACGACTTTTACCACTTATATTTATGAGTATTTCATATATTATGCACTGTTATTATATTGAGTGTAATTTAAATCATACCATTGCGTAAATGTTGTCTGTGCATAGCATTCATGTAGTCACTTTTCCTCTCTTATTCGTTTTTGGGCACTTTTATTCACTGCTGTTTTTTGCAGTTCACTGTTCCATAAACGCGTGGATAACGATATCACTGGATGATTTGTTTATTTGGAGTGCACTACAGTAATGTTTGATCATATAAAATATGGACTTATAATAAAAAAAAACTTTGTAAATAAGGAGTTAACGTTAACGTCTCTGGTGTTGCCAGCTCCCACTCAACGTCTCGGCATGAGTATACTATACAATATAGTCATAGTTAAAATAATGTATTCATCAAGGTCTAAATGTGACGCTTATGAACGTCAATTTTTAAAGTTAATTACTTGATAAATCTACTTTATGTATGTTACTTAGCCCATTGTACCTATGCTAAAACGTCGAGGCAAATATAATGAATTTCACCTTTATTTTTTTAAATAATTACGCGATATAGACCCGGCACCTAAATGTTACTATGTGTACAATTCGCGCAAGTTGAAAAGTATACAATTCGCAGTGTATTTAAAATATTAATTACAAATGGAGAACTAGGATAGATCCTTGTGGTACTCCAGTTTAAGTGTTCACTAAATTCGTGCTAAATTGTTTGCACTAGTAACCACTACATGTACATATTGGATTACTATACGCTATATAGTAACTTAATGTGCGATTTTATTAGATTTCTTTGTTGCTTTTCTTATTTAAATTATTTGGTTTCGTAATAAATTGTGTATGAGCTACTGTGTCAAAAGCAAAACCCAGATCCAGTACACTTCATGTAGTTGATTCT